>JAGFPH010005423.1:0-13004 GCA_018207615.1 Philaenus spumarius | reverse complement strand
TGCTTCCCCATTTCGTAAGTTGTTTTAAAATAGTTTACTTGGTAATAACTCTGAAATGGACATTGTGCATCCTCATTTTGTAAATTTCGTTAAAATAGTTCACTTGGTAATACCTCTGAAATGGACATTGTGCTTCCTTATTTTGTAAATTGTGTTAAAATAATTCACTTGGTATTACCTCTGAAATGGACATTGTGCTTCCTCATTTCGTAAGTTGTTTAAAATAGTTCGGTTGGTAATACATCTGAAATGGACATTGTGCATCCTCATTTTGTAAATTGCGTTAAAATAGTTCACTTGGTAATACCTCTGAAATGGACATTGTGCTTCCTCATTTCGTAAGTTGTTTTAAAATAGTTGTATTGGTAATACATCTGAAATGGACATTACGCTTCCTCACTTTGTAATTTGTGTTAAAATAGTTCAGTTTACACTTTTCCCGTGTGGTCAAGCACGCCTGGTTTTTTATATACCAGGTCATGCTAGTTAGTTTTAGTTTCCGTTGCGGTAGGTTAGGTTACGTTAGGTTTAGTTTGGTTTAGGTTATAGATAATTTCATTTAATAACCGGTTACGATTTTATACGAAGAAATTAGTTACATTTACTCGTCACAAGTTTCTATACTTATTACTTTCGAAAGGACCGTAAAACTTTAGCAACGGAAATTTAACGTGTTTAAAAAACATTAAATAATGTTCCTTATTCCTATTTCGTTACATTTCCCCTAGTATTCTTTCCAATAAAAAGAACACACTATAGATCCTAAAGCAGGGGAACAAATGCACCGGTCTCCGTTATAAATAAACACACTCTAATTACGTTGTGAAATTAATGTGACCGTGTCCCCGATCGGTTACTTTACTATTCCGGGCGCATCTCCTTGTGCCGGGATTTCGCCTCCAGTCTAATTGAATAAAGGGAGAGGGAAAACAGGGAATGTTATCTTAATAAGAAACCGATTCGTAAAGAACGGCGAGATGCAGATTGGATACGGCTAGAGTGCTTCGGAATTACGGCGGAAAGAAAAATGAACCCGCGTCTAATTCCCAATGCTGAACTAGATTTGTTTTAACAGGTAGGCGAGATTTAAAAAATGTATCGTCTCTGAAGTCCGTCTCTCTAGATCATTATGATACGTTCGTGTCGTTCAAATAATTTCGTTGCAGTCTCTTGGTTTAGTTTGGTACATTTGTTTGCTTTTAGTAAATAACTTTTCAAAGAATTTAGGTATTAATTAGATTTTAACGAGTGGGTAGAACATAGCGTTATAATAAACTGTTTTGTAGACTGAATTATTTAAAACAATCAAATAGTTATTTTTTTTAGGTAACAGGATAATTTTTTTAACTATGCCACCATTAAGATCTCAGAAACTATTGTATACATAGAATACGCGTAGGGGCTGTATTGTATTATACCAAATGCCAAACTAACTATGTTTCACAAATTTTACTTTCTCACTATAGGCCTGCTATATAGTATAGAGAAAGTATAGTGATCGCAAACAAAATTTATGTCAAGATTTTTGTGGATATATCCGTTTTGGGATCCCCTGAGTCCAAAAAAGTAGTTTTTACAAAATGTCTGTCAGTATGTAGCCTATTCAAAGCTAGAGAGAAAACTATTCGATCGATTTCGAAAAAATTTGCACCAAACATAATTCAGCCTGTATAGGTGCACGAAAAAAAGGTTTTGAAAAACAACCACCTTTTTGGCCAAAAAACCCCAAAAAAACAGTTATTATTTTTTAATGAAAAACGGCTCTATCGATTTTGATACAATTTTGCTTATTTGTAGCGCTTTTGTAACCTACCATATGCAACAATCCGCATCTTTCTAAAAATTTTCGTTTAGCTAATAATAATAACTGATTTTTGGGGTTTTTTTGGCCAAAAAGGTAGATGTTTTTCAAAATTTTTCAAAACCTTTTTCGTGACTCTATACACCCCTAATTGACATGTTTGGTGCAAATTTGTTCGAATCGATCGAATAGTTTTCTCTCTAGTTTTGTATGCATACAGACACACAGACATACATACAGACAGACATTTTGCAAAAACCACTTTTTTGGACTCAGGGGGTCCCAAAACGGATATATCCTCAAAAATCTTGACATAAATTTTGTTTGCGTTCACTATAATTTCTCTATACTATAGTATAGTGAGAATGTAACATTTGTGAAACATAGTTAGTTTGACTTTTGGTAAAATACAATAGAGCCCCTTACGCTTATTCTATATAATCAATAGTTTTCGATCGATCGAATAGTTTTTTCTTTACGTAATTATAATAATATTTATTAGTTACTCTCCTACTTTAATGTACTATCCCCTCTCCTACTTTAGTACAATTATGAAGTCACAGTTGGGGTTACACATGGGGGTTGGCGTGCGAAACACGCAATGCACTATGTATCGAAAATACTCCTAATAGGGGAGTTGGCGTGCGAAGCACGCAATGCTTTGCGTATTTAAAACATTCCCAATACGGAAGTTGGCGTGAGAAGCACGCAATGCATTGCCCGGTAATAATTTAAATATGTTTGTAAGAAAGTATGTGCCAGTTTCTGGTACCGTTAATGTCAAATACCAGACATCTAAATTCTTCAATGATTTGCCAACTAACATACAAACAAATTACGGAGTTAAACGCATTTTAAAATTTTAAATATCTGGCTTCTTACATTTCAAAATATTGAAGATGTTTTACGTGAGCCTGTTTAGGTGCAATGTGATTGTCTTTCTCGTCGCTGTTTTTGTTTAGAGGTAGATACAGGCCTTAGCTGAGATCAGTAAATGTTGTACAGAGTGTTGGTGTACTCTCTTTAAAAAAAAAATAGATATGTTACTTGGGTTAAGACAAACAAAAAAAAACACCATATAAACATTTGTCTAAAAATCCTAGATTTCTTTCCGTCGGCTGTATGTGTTTTTTACAAATGGTTTTACAACTCAAGATCTATTTAAGTTGAAACTAGGTGTAAATGTGTACATTAGTAGATGGAATAACTGCTTGAAACTTTTTTGCTGTAACTAAAGCCGTTTCAAAATTGCGGTCGTTTAAAATTACTCAATCCTAAATTACTCAAAAACCGTACATTTTAACAAAAAATTTCAAAACACATTTTGTGGTAGCCCTGTTTATTCCCTTTCGGATGGTGTAACTGTCAAAACAATCGGATGAATAAGGATAATAGTTTCGTTATGTGTAATAATTGATCTGTTCAACCCGGCATCCTGCAGTATACCAACACAGTAAATAAGTACCGGTACTGCAATATTGTATGTACATTTTCTGTCATTGTCTTTAACTTTATCCTTTTCTACAATGTTTTTTTTAATTCGTGCAGGTAACTCAAAAAGTGGCTTCGCCATAGGGTTAAATAATTTCCTTGAGTTGTTGAAGCTTGCACAATAAAGTGAAGAAAACAAATTTTACATAACTTAATTCTCTATGTAAATAATAATGTATATAGTAAAGTAAAATATTATGTTATCATCGAAATTTATTTTTAGAGTTTCATTTATGTATGGTTGTGCATTATGTAAGTGCTGATATTATATATATATGTTATATACGCAGAAAACAAATTCTTTATTATTATTATACAGCAAACTTTATTTGGGAGACTTTGGCATAATTATTGATGTGTGAGAAAGATTTACCTCTATATTCTTATATGGCAGTTAAATATCTTATGTAAAAAAGTTATTTTAAGGATTTTACATATAATTTCTAGGTTTTTTAATCTTTAGATTTTTTACAAAACCGATCGTTTTCGGGTGAAATGGACTTGAAATTTTGAGTTTTCCATTTTCGAAAGGCAACTTGGGGGTAGGAGCTAGAAGTATAATTCACATTTCATAGATGCTTGAAATTAAAAGTTTGATGAAGTCACACTATACAAAGTACTCGGTTCAACAACCATTTAAAATCAAGCTTTATTGCTCACATCAGGTAAGACGAAGCCTGTTACATTTACAATGTACAGTAATATTTATATATTTTTAAATTGACAACGGAGGCACACTAAAAAAGTTCACGAGGTATGTGAAATAAATATCAAGGCGTTGGAACGGCCAATCGACCGATCCAATTGGGGTTAATTAATTACATTAATTAAAATAAATTCAAAGTCAATATAACAAAGGATTAAAGCCAAAGGGTGTCAGAAAAGCCCAAAATTAAGATAAAAAAGTAGTTTCCAATGTGAAAATAGTATTTAGTAATAGTTTTTGAAATTGTGTTGGTTAAATACGTGCAGACTGTGACGTATGCCTTAGCGACAAAGTCAAGCAAAAACCTTGCAGGATCTGACAGGAATTGACTTGTCCAGTCTTGTCTAAATTTGGTAGAAATGAATTAGCATTGAAAGATAGGGGTTTATAATTTTATAAAAAAAAGTTGTTATTATTAGATTTATGTTAAAAGGAGAGTTAAATAAGCAAGGAGTAATAAAAATAATTTTGTTATGATAATTTGTTAAAAAGTTATAGACAAAAAGGTAAGCGTAAACAAATCGATTTTGCAGAATTTGAATAAAATCCAAAAAACGAAGTAGAGTCATTTGTAGAGTTAAAAAGGGTTAAGAAAATAAAGTAATAAAAAATATAAAGTTATAAAGGTCTTATAGCTAAAAAATAAAGTGTAAAGTCATTCTTGGGCATAAAAAGGCCAATAACTCATAAAGTTCAAATGTAAATAAATCATAAAAAATAGCATTTAATAGAGTCAATAATAGGGCATAATCAAGCCGAAGTTCAATATAAATAAATAAATAGTTTTGTAAAGATAAAATAAATTAATAAAATTTTTTATTAATTCATAATAAATACAAGGGAGATTAATTAAAGGGAAATATTGATAAAATAGGGTATATGTGTGTGTAATAAATTGTAATGCCATGTGAGATATGAAAAGAGCTTTAAAGGGGGGGAATGAGACGCCGAAAACCAAACGAAGCCAATTAGAGTAACATCAAGCTGAATAACTAGACAACCAAACAAGCTATCAAAAAACCAACAACAGATTAGCGCGTTTCAAGACCAACCGAAGAGGATACAAGCAAGAAAAATTGGAAAATTTCAAATTTACAGGAAATAAATTTCAAAATTTAAGCAAAACTAACGAAGTCTATAACTCAAGAATGAAGAGGAGTAGAAACACCATTCGAATTCCAGGGAAACCAGAAAACGTCAACCAATCCATAGAAGTCAACAAAATCAAAATCCGACCACGCAAAAGGAAGTTATAGAGTTTGGGTGAAATCAATGCAAAAATTGTCAATCGACAAGTTCATACAGGCACACAAGGCCCAGGCTGCGAGGGGAAGTGACGTCACCGGATCCACTACGAAGAGCAAAACATTGAAATTCAATAAATGAAGATAATAATTAAATTAGGCCTAATCGATGGGAAATAAAGGCACTAAAATTCATCAAATAAATCAGGAAATATATTAAGACCAAAAAATATATTTCTAAAGCAAGAAACCAGGATTTCTTGTTACATAAAGGAAGATGCTGGTTTGACAAGTAAAAAGTCGACGATAGAAGCCTGCATCCCCTTTAACATCAGTTTAGCACGGAACGCCGACGAGAAGACATCTGACCAAGCTCCGAGGGTACTTAGAGAAAGTCAAAGGGCGATCAGTTCTCGGGGTGCGTTACGTTTCTAGCTCCGGCCTAAAGCTAAGTCGGGTCGTGATAATTTCGGGAGAAGAATATCCATATAAACGGCCTATCTTGCCAAAAGATACTACAATCAACTGGGAGAGGACAACTTTAATTAAGTCCAGGAGAAGACAACTGTAAGCCGAAGAAACCATTCTGGGGACCGAGGAGAACAACTTTAAATCGCTGGAAATCAACAGAAGGAATTACGCGTCGAACTTCTTGTGTTCTGTAAGTGGCAAACGATCATTGTTACTTATCATTTTAAATAAATCCCTTTTTTACAAAATAATAAATAAATTAAAATAAACTAAATAACTAAATTCAAGTAGATTCTGGGGAAATTGAATAAAGTAAACTCGTTTAGTAAATTTCATTACTCACAATGGCAAATCGTCGTATGTAAATAATATAATCATTAATATACAAATTTTAATTAATAAATTAATTAATCACTTTGCTACTTTTCAATATATGTAATTATAAGTTAAAGATTAATAAATTTCATTGTGTTTTTGATAATAATAATTTGTTGTTTCAAAGTTAATGGATTTATGTTAAAAAATAAATCGTTTTTGAGTTTTCAGTAGAAAATTTTTGAATATATAATTTACAAATCCAATCAAATTAATCCTAAAACCATTTAGTGCTCTAGTGTAATTAAGTCAGCAGGTGAGTTATTCACGGATCACTACAAATTTAACTCCAAAGGGAACGATCCCGAAAAAGAGTCTAGAATTGAGCTAGTGTACTACACAAAAGACAAAAAAGGTCTAACTAATTTAAATTTAAAAAACTTAAGAATAGGAAACAAAAAGTTTTCCTTTTCTTGCCCTCGCCAAACCTCTCAAATTGTTCTAACGGGGTAGGTAGTACAACGGAACAACGTCAAATAAGGCCTGAAAACACTTGGGTGTTATTTGATGAGGGAAAGTGTAAAGTTAACAACAAAAGGTTGTGTTTATTGAATAAATTAAAAGGGTAGGGAGGTTTGCGCGTGGCAAGTGGCGCCCAACGCGTTGGCTCGTGTGACAAATAATATTTTAAAGTTTAAAATAATTATTTCTCACTGAGACAACGAACGAACAGTTAAAAGTGATCTGAGGGTAGCTGACCTGGTAAATATAAGAGTAATTGTAAGAAGTGTAGCAATAAGAGTGATTAATTTAGAATATAAAAGATTAGGGAATTTTAACAAATTTTTTAAAATCATAAAAAATGGCAACTCCAAGCGGACAGAAAAAAGGGGAGGAAGAGGAGATTAAAAAATTGTTAAAAGTAATGTTAGCAAAAGAGAAAGAGCGGGAGGATAGGGAGAAAGAACGCGAAGCCAAGGAGTTAGTAAAAGAGCAGGAAAGGGTAGCGAGGGAGAAAGAACGTGAAGATAGGGAGTTATTAAAAGAGCAAGAACGGGTAGCTGAAAAATTAGAACGCGAAGCTAGGGAAAAAGTAAAAGAGCAAGAACGGGTAGCTGAAAAATTAGAACGCGAAGCTAGGGAAAAAGTGAGAGAGCAGGAAAGGGTAGCTAGGGAGAAAGAACGCGAAGCTAGGGAGAAAGAACGCGAAGATAAAATTTTAGGAGCCGTAGGGGGAATAAGAGAAGAGGTACAGAAAGGGATGGAATTTATTCAGGGCAGAGTAGACCATTGCGAAGTAGAGATCGCAGACATAAAAGAAGACATTGTACAGATTAAAGAGTTAGGAAGAACAAATAGGGATAGCATAGAAGAGGTAAAAGCTAATGAAAAGAAATTAGAAACGACAGTTAAAGCATTAGAAAAAAGGGTTAGGAGTTCTAGCACAGCCCATGGTGTGGCAGGGGCAGAAAAGCGCGTAGTTTATATCCATGCTAGTAAAGAAGGGGAGCACAAAGTTCAAGAATTTTGGGGTACACCAAAGGAAAGTCCCATGAAATTTATAACGGATATGGAAGAGCTTTTTAATGAGATAGACCCTTTGTTAGAAGGCGAAGAAAAATTAAAAATAATCGAGAAATACTTGCGAGGTGCAGTAATAGATTGGTGGTCCATTGTAAAGAGGGATAGCACAAACTATGGGGAATTTAGAGCAAAATTTTTAGAGAATTTCTGGGGCTACCAGGCACAACAAATTTTGCGAAATCAAATAGAGAATGGGAGATATAATGATCGCGGTTCTATGACAAGAGTAGAATATTTTTTGTAAAATGGTAACAAAGGCCCGGTATTTAGAACCTGCTATTCCGGAGAAATTTGTAATAAATAGGTTGTTGAGGCATTTTGACCAGAGAATACGGGTAGCTAGCGTAGGAAAGCCAAGCGAAAGTTTTGAAGAGGCTATAGAACTTTTAAGAGCTTTTGAGGCAATGGAGAGGGAAAATAGGCGAGACACTAGAGACGAATATCCGCGAAACCAAGGGAACCTAGAAAGGCAACCAACGCGTAATACGGACTCTGGAAACCTTCCTAAACACCCATACCCCAGATCCTATGAGAATCAACCTAGCACAAGCCAAACCCAGTACCCTAAGAAACCTATTCCATCCAATCAAAATCCCAAACCTAGTCCAAAAAACTAACGAAGTTGGTCTCTGGGAATGAAGGATTGGAATCAAAGGTACAAAATAAGTATACGGAATCAGGGACCGCGAGAATAAATAATAAAAGGAGCCATTTACAATTTAAATTGCAGAATATTTCATTGAATATTAAGGAAGAGTTATTAGAAGAGCCAAATAACACCTATTTACCAAAAGATAAAATCAAATGTCCGGAGGTAGAGGTCAAAATTCATGAAAGTCCATTGTGTCTTGAACTAGACACGGGGGCAGAATATTCATGTATTCAAGCGGAGTATTTTGAACAGTTAAAAATAAAGGGTTATAGATTTTTAGAGCTACCAGTAATGAATGTAGAGGTAGTAGGGGCAATAGGAAATAGGAGAGTAAGGGTAGCCAAACAAACAATGATACCCATAAACTTTGCAGGCAAAACAATAGAAGGTATCTTCTTAATAGTGCCAAAATTAACGACTAAAGCTATATTAGGATGTAATATGCTAAATAGGCTAAAAGCAAAAATTAATTTAGAAGAAGAATTTTTAAAAGTCATAATTAAAGGGGAAGAAATAAAAGTTAATTTTAAAACAAAGGAGGAAGCTAAAAGTAAACAAAGCGTTAAACAAATAGAGGGAAATAGGAAAAATTTCATAGGAGTAAAGAAATTGAGATTGGATGAAGAAAACCGTTTCAATAACAACTTTAAACGAGATTTGATGAAATGTGGAAACATTCAACAAGTCGGTGATCCAAATCCGGGTATGCGAGAGAAAGGGGCATGTCTGTTGTCTATTAAAACCAAAATAGACGTAAAACAAAATTGTAGGAAAGGCGAACAAACCAAACGTAAAAATTCCAAAGGTTATGAGTTAGGAAATTTCAGTAAGGGAGAGATGAGTGTTAAAGGGTTAGAGCCGATGAAAAAGATACGGAATAACCAAGGTTTAAGTGAGGTGTTACTGAAGGGAGAAAATCAGGGCAACCAAAACTTAAAGGATCGTTCAGAAATACTGCGATCTAGGGAGCTGGAAACGTTGAAAGAGATACGTGAAAGCAAAGGGGGTTTAACACAAAAGGTCTGTAAATCAATAGAAATAAATAAAAGGAGAATTAAGCAAGTAATTAAAAAAGGGAGATTTGTGAGCAATAGCCAACGTGGAATTAATACTAAGGTGAGGAAACCTGTTCAAAAAACAAAGTACAGCAAGGTAAACAAGTTCGGAAACAAACCGAAGGCTAAAATGAAATACAATAAAGTAAACCAATTCGGAAACAAGCCAAGGGCTAAAATGAAAGGCAGGCAGGAAGTAAGGGTGAAAAAAGTAGGCTTAGAAACGGATCCGTTAGGGAATTGTTTGGAAAATAGCATTTTAAATGAAACACAACAAAATCAGTTATTGAACTTAATGCGTAAGTACGGGGAAGTGTTTAGTGAAATACCCGGAAGATCAAATAAATATGTACATACTTTACGAGTCAAAGAAGATGCCACCTATGTCAATAGAAATTATCCAATTCCTATCAACTACAGGAAACAAGTGCAACAGGAGCTAGACAGGATGCTTGAATTAGACGTTATTGAAAGATCGAGAACGGCGTATATTAATCCAATGGTCGTGGTTGTGAAGCCGAATGGAAAAATAAGATTGTGTCTAGATGCGCGGAAGTTAAATCAAATTATAGAGCCGGATTTCGAGAGCGCACCATCGATTCAAGAAATATTACAAAAGGGCAGAAATAAAAATTTCATTACTAAGTTTGATTTGACTACTAGCTTTTGGCAGGTTCCATTGGATGAAGAATCAAAAAAATATACAGGGTTTTTGTATAACAATAAAGTGTACAATTACAAAGTGACACCTTTTGGGTTACAAAATTCTTTAGCTTCTTTAGTTAGGACAATGGATATGACATTAGGAAAGGAAGTCGACGATTTCACTTTAGGCTATGTGGACGACTTATTATGTATGTCAGAAACGTTCGAAGAACACCTGGAACATCTTGAAATTATATTTAAAAAGTTCAAAGAAGGAAATATCACCATAAATCCAACTAAAACATTTTGTTGTCAAGAAAGGGTTAAATTTCTGGGATATGTATTTTCAAAGCAAGGAGTCAGTACTGATCCTGAGAAGTTGCAGGCAATACGGGACTTTCCAAGACCAACTAATAAGAAAAATTTACAATCATTCTTAGGATTTGTAAACTACTATTCTAGATTTAGTTTGAAATATGCAGAAGAAACAAAGCCTTTATTAAAATTGTTGAAAAAGGAAGTAGCCTGGAAATGGGACGATGAAATGGAAATAGCATTTAATCGAGTGAAAGAGTTGTTTAAAGAGGCCGTTACTATTGTGCACCCTGTAGAAAATCAGGAAACTTTTTTGCAAACTGATGCAAGTGACATGGCGATCGCAAGTCAATTGTACCAGAAAGATAGCCAGGGACATATACAAATAATCGGGTTCGTGAGTAGGACATTAAAACAAGCAGAGTGTTTCTATACCATATGTGAAAAAGAATTGTTAGCCATCATACATGGATTGAAAAAGTTTAGACCTCTAATTTTAGGCGCACCACTTACTATAGTGACTGACAACA
Organism: Philaenus spumarius; assembly: GCA_018207615.1. Taxonomy (NCBI): domain Eukaryota; kingdom Metazoa; phylum Arthropoda; class Insecta; order Hemiptera; family Aphrophoridae; genus Philaenus; species Philaenus spumarius. Next base: position 2,195 of record JAGFPH010005423.1, on the reverse strand, counting down.
AAGCACTTAAATTTCTTAAAACCTGTAACTTTGCGAACGCACGGCTAACACGTTGGATACTGGCTATCCAAGAATATAACCCAAATATAATATACTGCCCAGGAAAAGAAAATGTTCCCTGTGACATTATAAGCAGAATGTACGAAAGTGACGTAACCAAAAAGAAACATAATCCTATTCGGCTTAAAGTAAATCAGATTAAAATAAGAAAAACAGCAACATTTGAAGTAATAATGCAAAATTTCCGAGCAGAACAAAGGGCAGATAATGCATTAAGCAATATAATAAACAATATTGATCAATTTAATAAATATAGAATTCATGATAACACCTTGTATAAAGTAATTAGGAATAAATGGAGAATTGTAGTGCCAGATAACATAAGAAATACATTCATAGCAGAAATGCATAAAATTTATGGTCATATGGGCAGGAATAAGTTACAAAGCATAATCTGTCCAACTTTCAGTATAAAAAATGCAGGATCTGCAATTTTAAATGTAATTAAGAAATGTAAAATTTGTCAGTTAGCAAAACACACAAACAGATATTTGCAAGGAATAACTAAGCCAATTGTAGTGCAAGATATAGGACAACTTATAGCCATAGACTATTTGGGACCGTTACCTAAAGGACAAGGTAATGTGCAACATATACTCGTAATAATCGATGCGTTCTCTAAATTTGTTAAAATGTATGCTGTGAGAAATCCAACAACCAAAAACACCATTGACAAGCTGCAGGAATATTTCCAAAGGGAAGGCCAACCGAGGAAAATATTGACCGATTATGCACGTGGATTTACATCAAACAGATGGCGAGAATGGATGGGTGAAAGGGGTATTGAGCATGTACTTATTCCAGTGAGGCATCCGCAAGTTAACTTAGCAGAAAGGGTTAACAAAGAAATAGGAAGAATGTTGCGAACCTATTGCTACAATACACAACCAACATGGCGACGTTATATGACCTATATGGAGGACTTAATAAATAACACACCTAACGAAACTACGGGTTATACGCCGCACCAGATCCAACACAATGTAGAACCACAATATGTATGGCAAGAATACTTTCCTGAGGACATGGCACTACGAGAGGTGGAAACATGGGATGAAAAGAAAGGAAGGTGTCTACAAAGAATTGTGAGAAAAGGAAATCGGCGAGCAGAGAAGAAAAACCAGAACATCAGGGAGACCAGATTTCGCGTAGGAGATAAGGTGCTAATTATTAAAGGTAATCGAGCTAGTGCTGACAAACAAGAAACAGAAAAACTAATGTTAATTTATGGTGGACCGTATGAGGTTAGGAATATTATAGGCAGAAAATCCTATGAAGTGTATGACACAGAAACCAGACGTTCTAAAGGTGTCTACGACATAAAAGATTTAAAGCCATACATAGATCAATAAAATAATTAAAAAATTAGTGTAAATAAACTTGTAAATAACACAATTCATAAGAAAGTGACATCGAAGTGCAGATGGGTAACCAGTCTTCGAAAACTAGGCCAGCAGCAAGGAAGTGGAAGTAAACAAAAAACATCCGTCAAACCAAAATAAAAACATCCGCAAAACATAAACATCAACATCCTGCATAACACAAACAGTCGCCGACCCACAGAAGTGAAGCGATGAGAAATAGGAAAGAAAGGAAAGCCATTAACATTCACAATGCTACTGGGTAAATAACAATTTCCGCAGAACATGACCACCGAGAAACATCGCGGGGAGAGACAGAAAGCGTTGGTAGACAAATTGGAGTTGTTATTTTGAACCTTTTAAAGTCATTGCAAAGTAATAATACATTGTGAGTTTTGAAAGGGGCAGTAGGTCATGGGTTTTTTCATTTTTACTTAACATGATTGTTTGCTACAATTAATTGTTAGTAGTTAAGGAAATAGTATTAAGACATGTGTTTCAGATAGCAAGGCCAAATACAACCAGATGTTGTGACTATATAAAATTGTGTTATAAATGTGTATTTAGGACAAAAGTGGACTAAGGTGGACATAAGGTGTACGAAAGGTACGTGGATATTTGTATAAATGTTAGGTTAAGGAAATATTGTATAAAGTAAAATGTATAAGAAAGTGTTACTAAAACAGATTTTCAAGAATTAAAATCAGTTTTTAAAGGGGGGGAATAATTGGAACGGCCAATCGACCGATCCAATTGGGGTTAATTAATTACATT
>JAGFPH010005422.1:64391-80216 GCA_018207615.1 Philaenus spumarius | reverse complement strand
AAACAAAATGGAAGATTTAATAGAAGAGGTAAAGAGTTATTCTTGTTTGTGTTTTACAAGTAGTCCTGACTACAAAAACAACAATTTAGATAGTACGAGTTTGGAAGTGGTGCAAATAATTTAAATACAAAGGTGTAAAGGCATCAGTGATTTTGTTTCATACGGAATCTATCTATATAAAAGCGAAATGGCACTCATTCATTCATCAGCAGAACTAAAAATCTACTGAACCAAATGAGTTCAAATTTGGCATGCATGTTTAGTTGGACTTTTAGACGAGCACTAAGAACGGATTTTGAAAACATCCCAAAGATACGCCCAATATTCGCGTTTTTAGCGATTTTTTGCGTTTTCTCAGCTTTTTCGAGAACTAATTGGCAGAAAATGTTGAAATTTGGTACTTAGGTTCGTTTAAGGCCTAAAAGTAGTCTGTTAAAAAATGTTTGAGATTCTCCCAAAATTACGCCAGAAATAGGCGTTTTTGCATTTTTCCTTGCGTTTTCAATGCGTTTTTGATCATCCTCAAATTACGCCCGAACGGATTGGAATGAAATTTGGTATGTAGCTTCCTCTAGGGCCTTAGGCGCTCTCTAAGAAAGGGTATGAAAAATTTCGAAATTTTAGGAGGGGTTTGGGGGGATCAAAGTTACTAAAATCATAATTTCAGATCTTTTATTATTATGACAATAGTGCTTTTATTATGTAAGATCTATATATATATAATAAGCCAAATACCACTCACTAACTGAACACTTCAAAAGATTACAATTACGTTAAAAACACTGAAAATACTAACCACCACGGGCAACGCCGTACGTGTCAGCTAGTATATTATACTATGTATTTCTTATGGGGATTTTTAGTAACTTTAACCTCCCCAAACCCCCCTCTAAAAAGTCCAATTTTTTTAAAACCTTTCTTAGCGAGCACCTACGGCCCTAGAGGAAGCTACATACCAAATTTCATTCCAATCCGGTGGTTTTTGAAATTTCGTGATGAGCGAGTCAGTACGAGGTATTTGGATTTTATATACTGTACACTAGGGAAAATCCCTGCGTGCCCCGCACGCCAACCCCGTCGGAAACTTCTAAACACATAATCAAGTTATCTTTTCTTTATAATAAAGGTGTAGGATTAATAATAACCCCAAACCTAAGATGGTAAATAATGTTAAATGTCCAACTCTAATTATTTCGTATATTTTATAACAGCAGTTACAATAAAGGTTAAAAGAACCAGCAAGAATAAACGTAACTAAGAATAAAGGATAGTTAATTTACGTAGAATGATTGGATACTTAAAATTTACAATCGTTTTTCATAGTATTTTAAACATGTTTTCAAGGTTATCATCAACGGTGAACGAATTTAGTGATGTTTTGTTCTCCCAAAAGAGGAGAATTTTTTAGAGTTTTAAGCAAAACATTTTTTTTAAAACAGGTTTCTAATCAGGGGTGGTTCTAGCCAGGGGCAGCTGCCCCCTCCAGTTTTCCTGGAATTTTTTGAGAAATTTGTATTTAGAGCTTAGTTTGGTGACAAACAAATATTTAATATGTTTTCAGACTAAAGAGTTTTTATTCTAAAAGAAAAAGTAAACGCTGAAACTCAGTCAGTTTTGATTGAAAATTGCAGATACCCAGAACACGATTGAACTGTTGATTGCAACGATTATTTGAATATTTTTGTTATTCCTTAAACGCCGTCCGTACAGTCTTATGCTCTTATATCCACAGAGCACTAAGAATAGAGTGGATATCCCAATACGAATGGTATTGAGGCAGTAGAGGCTTGATCGGCCATCTTACCTGTGGCAAGTTCTCCCGTCGCCGCATTTTCATCCGTATTCGAGTTAGAGAAAACGATTTTCTTAAACTAAGATTTAAATTATTTGTGATCGTCCAATCAACTTGAAACTTTGCAGGTTTATACTGCATTGATTCATGATACAGAATGTGAAATCAAAAATATTTATTTATTTTTATACTATTGGTAAAACTATTTTTCAACATGATTTAACTAAGTAAATAATTAAAATGACATAAAAAGTTAGTAAGCGACAATGTTTTTTATTTTTTGGTCAGAGAAGTTTCGTCTGCGTAAAAGTTGGAGGCAATGAGTGGAAATTTTACATTCTGTAAATTCTTTTTGAAAAAGACATATATTTTTGTAGTTTCTATATTAAATGTAAACCATTTTTTATCTGGGAGCTGCGCAACTGCCAGTGTGGCTTGTCAGTCAGTGGTTATGTGGTAATTAGACACTTAATTTTAAACGTGTTAAATTGTTTATACAAAATAACTTAAGTACACAACAACTATTCAGATTTAACTGTAGAATAAATATATTTGTACTATTGCGTCAGCGTAGTAGTATAGGGAGAGCCGCCATCTTGGCTGTGGCGGCGGGTTCACCGCCGCAGCCTGCATGCCCGCTCTGTTCTTATTTAGTGCTCTGTGTTTATATCACTCAGGTTTTATTTATTTACTGTGGGACTTGCTTAGGTTTGGGTGTGAATATTGAAAAACGGTTTCAATCAACAGTTTCGAAAAACAAACGCATGTCGTACACATAATAACAATCGTAACTGTAGTCCATTCCATCAACATTATTAAAAAATTAAGTTTTATTTATTCTTAAATATAATAGGGGGAGGCCCTCGCTATTTTCGAACTAGATTAAGCAAACATAGCTTTAGATGTACACGGACAATTTCTTCAAATTACAAAAGAGTATCTTAAAAATTCGATGAAAGATAAGTTATATTGAAGAGGACTGTATGGGAGTGTTCGTCCTGGTATTGCACACCCTTAAATATATCAAAATTCCCTAAAAGCAGTATTTTATTAAGTACTAGCTGCCCCGACCCGGCTTTGCACGGATAGACAAATCAAAGTTAAATGTATATTAACAAAAAATACATCAATGAATATATTGCACTATGTAGCCTATTTCTTATGGGGATTTTTAGTAACTTCGACCCCCCCCCCAGACTTCCCTAAAATTTAGAATTTTTGAAAACCTTTCTTAGCGAGCACCTAGGGCCCTAGAGGAAGCTACATACTAAATTGCATTCCAATCCGTTTGGTGGTTTTTTTTAGTAACTTTGTCCCCCCCCCCCAAACTTCCCCTAAAATTTTGATTTTTTCGAAACCCTTTCTTAGCGAGCACCTACGGCCCTAGAGGAAGCTACATACTAAATTTCATTCGAATACGTTCAGTAGTTTTAGAGAAATCGTGATTTAGTAACTTTGAACCCCTCAAACCCCCAACCCCCTACAATTTCGAATTTTTTGAAAACCCTTCTTAGAGAGCACCTACGGCCCTAGAGGAAGCTACATACTAAATTTCATTCCAATACGTTCAGTAGTTTTAGAAAAATCGTGATTTAGTAACTTTGAACCCCTCAAACCCCACCTACGATTTCGAATTTTTTGAAAACCCTTATTAGATAGCACCTACGACCCTGGAGGAAGCTACATGCCAAATTTCATTCTAATCCGTTCAGTAGTTTTAGAGAAATTGTGATTTAGCAAGTTTGGCCCCCCCCCCCCCCCCCCCTTAGCTTTCGAATTTTTTGAAAACCTTTCTTAGAGAGCACCCACGGCCCTATAGGAAGCTACATACCAAATTTCATTCTAATCCGTTCATTAGTTTTAGAGAAATTGTGATTTAGCTACTGTGACCCGCCCCAAAACCCCCCTAAAATTAAGAATTTTTTTAAAACCTTTCTTAGAGAGCACCTACGGCCCTAGAGGAAGCTAAATACCAAATTTCGTTCCAATCCGTACAGCAGTTTTTGAGAAATCATGATCAGTGAGTCAGTGGATTTGGCTTTTATATACAGGGTTAGTTAAAAGTCTGGAGACACCCCCTTAACTCTCCACCGAGCATTATAGAAAATCCAAACCCGGGAGTTGTTTATAGGTCATAAAAGCACACTTCCCCATGCTTAGGGCAACGTTGCCCCCCAACTCAAAATCGGAATTTTTGGGGGCTACAACATTTTTTAAGATGGAGGAGTAAAAATAAAATTTACGAAATCGATTTGGAAGCAATGTTTTAGGTCAAGCAATTTGAAATAAACATTTTTTGTCTCTTGAAATTTTTTCTAAAAACTCTTCCTTTTCGAGATATTAGCAATTTTATGTCGATTTATTTCAACACGTTTAGGGACGCTATTTTGTTTTGGGTGGTCCGATTTTTATTTTCTTTGTGTCATTTTCCTACTCTTAAATATACCTTTAAAATGAGGTATCACATGACCATACTTCCCATTTAAAAATATTGAGTAGCCCCCAAAATTCAGATTTTGAGTTGGGGGGCAACGTTGCCCTATGAATGGGGAAGTGTGCTTTTATGACCTATAAACAACACCCGGGTTTGGATTTTCTATCAATGCTCGGTGGAGAGTTAAGGGGTGTCTCCATACTTTTAACTAACCCTGTATATAGATGTCGGTCACGGACAGTTTTAACATTGTTGAATCTGCCTGTAACTAATGTTCAAAGTCGCGCTTAGACTTGGTAACAAAATTTGTTGCTAACATTTTGTATCTTAGTGCAAGCAGATATTCTCTAGACCTGGGTGCGCCACTTCCCTACCGACTGGAAGACCGCGAAGATCATCCTCATTCCGAAGCCGGGGAAGTACCATCTCTTTCCGCAGAACTATCGCCCGATATTTCGGCAGCGATCTCTAAAATTTTCGAACGCCTTTTTCTTTAAAGGTTGCAGCCTTACCTAGAGGACTACATCAGACCAGAGCAGTTCGGCTTCCGACGCGGTCCCCACAATAAGTACTTGTCCTCTGTTGCAGTGTTGCTAGATGTCAGTAAGGCGTTCGACAAGGTATGGAGTCCACCGTAGGCTGCTGTACACTTTATTCGCTCTTACCTCTCAGGCAGATCCTGCAAGACATTCGTAGACGGCGAACTCTCCACACTGCGACCGATACTTGCCGGAGTCCCCCAAGGCAGTGTCCTGGGACCAGTACTGTATCTGGTATACACTAATGACTTTCCGACTGTTCCAGATGTGACATTCTCGCTGTATGCTGATGATGCATTTCTGCACTGTAGTAGCGCAAATCCGGCTTGCGCGAGGCAACTGGACGCCTGTCCCCGTGGCTGCAGAAATGGCGCGTTAAGATAAATACGGACAGATCTGATTCCATATGTTTCAGGAAAAGACGCAGAATGACATGTTACGTCCCTCATGCCGTGGCTATCCTTTGGAAGCGTACCTCGGCATAACGCTGGACAGTCGAACCAACTTCAGGCGACACGTGCAAAACTAGGTCACCGAAGGAAAGCGAATCCAGGGCTGCCTCTCACCCTTGTTGGCATGGCGTATCCCCTTGCCAGTAAAAGCTAAAGTGACAACTTTTTTGTTGCGTTCTGTGCTGATGTACGCGTCCATTGCTTGGTGGACGCTTGCCGGCAAATCCAGCAGGAGGAAATTGGAGACACTTCAGACAGCGGCTCTTCGCAGACTCACGCATCAGCCATGGTACGTGAGGAACTCCACCAGTCTAGGATCAGCCGGCATCCCTACCCTAGACGGTTTTGCTAAACGATGTGCTACTAAACTGTTTCAGGATGCACGCGACTCGGAAGTTTTTAAACTCAGGATATTTGGGAGTGTTTAAAATTTTTGAGTTACAGCCATTTTGATTTTTCAAAATCGATTTCGAGTGGTTCAACCAAATATCGTTGTGTGGCATATCGTTTGAAAGCTTATTTAATTCTAAATCCAGGAAGAATAATAATTAGATTTTTTTAAATAGTAGCCTACAGCAAAATGGGGCAAAATCGGAAAACACGTTTTCGTTGTTTTTTGGCCGCCATTTTTAATCGGTTAAAGATATGGATGTGCAAATTTTCTCTTGAAATTCTACATCGAAATTATGTATCGCATGACCACCTTCCCATTTACAAAAACAAAGTTACATTCAAAACGGCGGATCCATGATGGTGGATAGCTTTTTTTAAATCTTAATAAAACAGTATTTTTACATAGAGTAGGTTCCTCAATCACATCTACCTTCAAATTTTCTTTATATTCGAAATATTAAACCAGTGCGGGACTTTTTGTACACCCCGTATAACACTGTTTAAACACCATTGTGCTTATTAGGTCTATTAATAGACCCAGTCAGTTGTGTATAGGCTATATTGGAATAACTAAATGTGTAGCCTAATATTAAATTCTCTACAAATTAATGGCTCTTGTGATTACAAAGTTAACATTAACAAAACAAAAGATCAGCTGACCTGATAACAGCTCCCGCATGAATGTAGGCCTATATATTGTCACGTGACTGATTCATACGTTACAGAACATTGTGCATTGGGACAATAAAACATTATAAACAAACCCGCATATATACAACCGCATGACCTATATCCTAGAGGGAGACCATCTCGAAGAGATAATACATAGATAACGGTTCACTACAAATTACACTCTACTACAGAAGTGCGTGCCAGGCACTCTTTTGGCCGGTTACAAAATACAGTAAATAAAAACAATACAGGGTGTTCAAGAAGTACCCGTTACATTCGGAAGGTTGTAATTTTACATATACCCTTAGGCCTTATTGGTTAAAGAGGCAAAATGCCACAATCAACATTACTGGAGCTCTTGAAACAGTTCCGTTAGCCTAATTTTTACAGCCTACTAATCTTCGAAAAGGGTCCACCGTTTTTCGTTTAATTATACTCAAATAGCAATTTAATTTGATATGAATCAATTTTAAATGTAACGTTTTTGCTCGGAAAAGCCTGAAGTGTCAAATTATATTTTCTCACGAGCAAGAAATGACGTTCACATTAAACGCAAATAATTAATTTTACGTTAACCCCAAAATATGGGAAGTAAAAAATTGAAATTCCAACTTTCGACTTAGTAGGTAAATTTTAAATTATTTGGGGCTACTTATTTTAGTACATTTTGTTAAACCGTACATTTGGTACTTGCAAACTATTTAAAAGTGTGAAAACGACTGCAAAACTTGTACCGTCAGTCTTATACGACTCTGAAACTGTCTGTTTTATTTACCTTTTAGGCCTACAAAACGTAGTAACCTTAAAATAAAAATACGACCAACGAAAACACTTGTTATAATTTTTTGTAGTTTATTCAAGAACTTTAACATACTTAGTTTATTATAGTAAATAATAATAACTTAATAACAACTCTTAGCCTACCTTTGAGAATATAGTGGATAGTCTACCGTTTGAACAATGTTTGTTTTCACAGTTTAAAATATTTTCAGTTCACTGAATTTAAACATTAATTCTAGTCTATTTCATAGATTCTAGGTTATCATCAAAATTCGTCACTTTGTAAACATTGCTTAAATTTAGATCAAATAATTGAAAACTACAAACATGAAAAACTGTTTTAATTTAACATAATAATATTACGTGCAAAAAAGTTAGGTTAGGCCTACAAAAGTAACAGCTGTTTTAGCTAACAATGTACTCACCGGACCGGGGAAGAGTTGGTCGCAGACTATCTTCTGCAGACTCGGTCAGACCGTGTTCCCCCTCCCCTTTCCCCTTCTACATTCTCATTCTGCTAATCGGTTATTTTTAATAATCGTTATATACATACTGTAGTACAGTGCATAGACCATGTAATTGTTATTGTTTGCCGTGTGATATTGTAGAAACGCGTTGTGCAATAAGATTGACTTGTGGTTTTCGGAATTCGAATTAATGCTGGCTTGGTGTTTTCAAATGATGACCCTATAACTGTAAACTAAACAGAAACACAACGTAGAAACTTTATTTCGCATGAGTTAGGCTAGAACCTTCCGTATGGTGTTCAAATAGTATCAACATATAAAATATAATTGTATTGTAAGATTCATATGTTTTACCATGACACTACCTACTTCTGGGAAATGACTACCTAGATTTCGTTTCATAATCCCTAAACTTCAAAACCATCCTCAATTCAAAAATGTATGCATATATTTATTTACTAGGGGCTCTGCCCCTGCTCGCTTCGCTCGCCAACTCCGGCGTTGGCCCATAGTGGTGTCAATACAAACATATTATTGAATATCGTGTTATTTTTTACAGAAGCGCTTGGTTATGTTGGGTGGGGGTTGTACTGTACACAAAATGTAAGACAGAGGTTAAAATATGCACGTACTATCCCCAATATTTGTCCACGAAATCCCTAATTTTATTCGTGTTTTACATTTTTTTATTTTTAACGGAAGTCAGGGCCGTAGATAGGATTTTTGTTTGGGGTAGGCTGATTCTGATTGATGTATTATTAGCTAAACGAGAATTTTTAGAAAGATGCGGTTTTTTGCATATAGTAGGGTACATTAAGGTTACAAATAAGTCAAATTTTATCAAATTCGTTAGGTCGTTTTTTTATAAAAAAAAAAATAATAACTGATTTTTTTTGGGCTTTTTGGCCAAAAAGGGGGTTGTTTTTCAAAACCTTTTTTCGTACATCTATACAGGCCTAATTGACATGTTTGGTGCAAATTTGTTCGAAATCGATCGAATAGTTTTCTCTGTAGCTTTGTATACATACAGGCAGCCATTTTGTAAAAAAACACTATTTTGGACTCATGCTGTCCCAAAAAGAATATTTCCACAAAAATCTCAACATCGAACTTTTGCGATCACTATACTTTCTCTACGTATAGGATACTATAGTATAGTGAGAAAGTAAAAATGATAATACAATATATATGTTTAAAAGCAGTCAGTGTATTTGTTTTTTTTTTTAAGTGTACATAACTGTTCTGGACCGAAATCTCTGGTGATAAATACAATTCTGTAGGTAGACAGGGGTTTATTGGTGCCGGAACGCCGTTCCGGTACTCCTTTTGAATATTTTGTTTACGTTTTGTTTTAACGTTGCACTGGACCGTCCACTCCATCATCATTCAAAACTCGGTTCAGAATTTTACGTCCGCCAATTGCCAATCGAAAAACCTCAAATATGTCCCCACACTACAGTGCGTTGCGACTATGCCAGCCACCTACAAAAACCAAGATAGCGCCGCGCTTTTAACGCGTAGTTCTATGTTAACGAGGCGCTATCAGCCCTCATATAACACGGGCCTCGATGATTCAGAGTCGAAGCGGCCGAAAAGTTTAAATACCAGTGATGCTTTAAACATTTATACTATTCACCTTTTCGGCATGAAAAGTTTATCTAGGCCTATATATATATATATAAGCGAAATACCACTGACTCACTCATCACGATTTTTCAAAAACTAATGAACGAATTGAAATGAAATTTGGTATGTATCTTCCTCTAGGGCCATATCCTCACTAAGAAAGGATTTGAAAAAATTCGAAATTTTAGGGGGGGTTTGGGGGGATCAAAGTTATTAAAAAAGATTTCTTCAAAACTTCGGAACGGATTGGAATTAAATTTGGTATGTAGCTTCCTCTAGGGAGATAGGTGCTTACTAAGAAAGGGTTTGAAAAAATTCGAAATTTTAGGTTGGTTTTGCGGGATCAAAGTTATTAAATCACGATTTCTTCAAAACTACCGAACGATTGCAATGAAATTTGGTATGTAGCTTCCTCAAGGGCCATAAGTGTTCACTAAAAAAGGGTTTTAAAAAATTGGAAATTTTAGGAGGGTTTGGGGGGTAAAAATGACTAAATCGCGATTTCTCCAAAATTAACGAACAGATTGGAATGAAATTTGGTATGTAGCTTCCTCTAGGGCCATAGGCGCTCGCTAAGAAATGGTTTCAAAAAATTCGAAATTTTAGGGGGGTTTGGGGGGATCAAAGTTATTAAATCACGATTTCTTCAAAACTACCGAACGGATTGGAATGAAATTTGGTATGTAGCTTCATCTAGAGCCATAGGTGCTTACTAAAAAAGGGTATGAAAAATTTCGAAATTTTAGGAAGGGTTTGGGGGGATCAAAGGTACTAAAATCATAATTTCAGATCTTTTATTATTATGACAATTGTGCTTTTATTATTTAAGATCTATATATATATAAAAGTCAAATACCACTTACTGACTGAACACTTAAAAAAATACAATTACGTTAAAAAGACTGAAAATACCAACCACCACGGGCAACCCCGTACGGGTCAGCTTGTAACTTATAAACTTATGTTTGTAATCAAAATACAACCAAACATGAAATAATTTGAACCACATTTAGTGATTAATACTTATCGAATGACTCATTTAATTTCACGATTAATTAACTAAAAAATAAATATGCTAAATGAGAGCATAACACGGAATGCATACAAACAATGGCTGGATTTCACTCGCAAGACTTATCATTAAGCAATGCTGATTGCCGAGTGGTAGAGATAAGACATCCTTATTTATTAAAATATTCTTTTTCAATTGGTGGTGGGGGTAACTGTAACCTGTACATAAGGTAAGACACGCAATATACCCAATATCTGCCCATAAAATTCCTAATTCTGTCCATAATTTTTAGATTTTTTCACAGGGATTTTATATATTTTCGGAATAAAAGTAGCCTAAAATATTCTCTGCATAGTCCTCTACATGTTAATGAAAATTTCGTCAAAATCAGTACAGCCATTCCGGAGATCAGCCCGGCAAAACAGACAGACAACAAATTTATAAATGTGTGTCGGTTTTGGTAATGTGTCAACAACAGTATGAGCTTAGAAAAAATTGTATATTTTTAAATCACAGACACTCCAATTTTATTTATATTATACTAGGGGAAACCCCTGCGTGCTCCGCACGCCAACCTCATTATACACATAATACACATACACATAATCATGTTATGTTTTCTTTATAATAAAGGTGTAGGATTAATAATAACCCAAAGCTGAGATGGTAAATAAAGTTAAATGTTCAAATCTAATTATTTCGTGTATTTTATAACAGCAGTTATAATAAAGGTTAAGAACCAGCAAGTCTCGGGTCTACACTTTAATAAAAACCTAACCTAAATAAAAGCTTCAAAGTGTGAAATCAGGTGTTAATGGAAATATTAGAGCAAACAGCTGTTGTATCTGTTATTTTATTCAATTGGTTGCTATGGTAATACATGTGTTGCTTCATCAGTCAAGGCCTAACCTGAGACTTTTTCCGACTAAATTTACAAATATTAAAATTAAAATGTTTTTATTAAAATGAATTATAGCCCTAAATATAAACAAACAAACAAATTTTACCTCTTTACAATATTAGTAAAGATAATAATAACCACAAAGCGAAGATGTTATAATGTTAAAATGTTCAAATCAAATTATTTTGTATATTTTACAACAGCAGTTATAATAAAGGTTAAAAGAGCCAGCAAGGCTCAGGTCTACACTTTAGTAAAACCCTAACCTAAAAGTTAAGAATACAAATAGTTGCTTCAAAGTGTGAAATCAAGTGTAATGGATTAGAGCAAACAGCTTTTTTATATTGTTATTTTATTCAATTGCTTGCTATGGTAATTCATCAGTCCAGGCCTAACCTAAGAATTTTGTCCGTCTAAATTTACAAATAGGCTATTGAAATAAAAAAATGTTTTTATCGAAATGAATTATAGCCTATATGTTACTCAGGGATAGTGAAGCTTTTTATTAGTAAAACTATTTTTTCAATCGGTTCAGTAGTTCTAGAGATTACCCCCTTACATACAAACAAAAAAAAAAAAACAAAAAATGTTTACCTCTTTATAATATTAAGTATAGATATGGACACGATAAATGCCGCAAATTTCCACAAATTACTTCCAAACTGACACATACACTTTAGAAATGAACAATTTGAGAAACAGACATTGTCACTAATTTGTAGTCTTAGAAATATTGCATATATTATGTTCGATTACATCCATTAACAATGTTTGTTTGATAACACCGACCGTTACCGTTACCTGAAAAGGTGGAAAACTCTATAACTTCTTAGTAGGCACATCATCGGATTCGTTCAAATTTATTGTAAACATTCTAAATATTATCTAAAACTTTTGAGTGAAAAAAATTTTACACGGCCAACACTTTTACCGTAAGGGGTGTCCAAAATGAGATTGCAGAAAAAAACAATTATTCATTACTTCTGATATCGAACCATTCAAAAATTGTTTACATCTTCTGAATATGAATTTGTTTCTTCGGCTCGCATTAAAATGATGCGTATTGAATCGTATTGAAATGATGCGATAATTTGTGTGTGTCTGTCCGGCTGTGATAAAATGCACTCACAGACGTCGTAAAAAACGTAAAAAATGGTGGTGCCAAAATCTTTGTAATTTTATTGCGGAGAGCTGAAAAGCTATTGATCAACATTTTGAAAATAATGGGTCAACATTTTGATAATACAGTTTGGGGTAACGTTTTATATGTTTTTGGGTACGGGAAAACCGATTTTGAGAGTTAAAAAGTCTAGCGCGTTGGGTTCACGATTTTGGGTCAACATTTAGAAAATATTCCGGGTCAAAACTTTTAAAATACAGTGTGGGGTAACGTTTTATATGGTTTTGTATACGCGAAAACTAATTTTGAAAGTTTAAAGATCGTAACGCGTCAGGGTCACGTTTTTGGGTAAAAATTATGAAAATATAGGGTCAAAATTTAGAAAACACAGTGTGGGGTATCGTTTTATATGTTTTGGGCTACGGGAAACCCGAGTTTGTCAGTTAAAGCGTCGTAGCGCGTCGGGACAACGTTTTCGGGTCAAAATTTTAAAAATTCAGTGTGGGGTATCGTTTTACATGTTTTTAGGTACGGGAAACCCGATTTTGACAGTTATATTTTTGTTTAAACACGAGCCGAAGTCTCGAAAAAGTCTCCATCTTTTCATCTTGTTAATTACTTCCGATATCGAACCCGACCAAAAATGGTTACATATTTTCCGAATATGAATTTGTTTAGTGATTAGCTTTTAGCAGTGGATCAGTGGATGGGCAATAATTTGAAATCTAACCGCGCCTGTAATACGAGGCGAAAGGGATTTATAAAATGCACAATGCTTAACGGTTTATTAAATTTTAAATTAAAAGTAATGGAACACAGCATCAAAGTACGTTCGAGATGAAAGCGTTTGATAGTACAAATTACTGTTGTGTCATATTCCATGCAGGCTTAAGTTGGAGTTTATGAATACACTGTTCAATCATCTTCTTGTAACAATCCGGTCTCTAGGTCTAGGAGTTGTGGCTGGCTATTTTACGCGGTTTGAACCAAAATATTTGCAGGCTTCAATCAAAATAAGTTATTTTTAGGTTCCTTTATTGTTATATTGATATACTAGCTGTTCCGATTCGGCTTTGCACGGATAGACAAATCAAAGTTAAATGTTATTAACAAAAAAAAATATATCACTAAATATATTACACTATGTATTTCTAATGGGGATTTTTTGTAGCTTTGATCCCCCAAAACACCCTCTAAAATATCGAATTTTTTTAAACCATTTCTTAGCGAGCACCTAGGGCTCTAGAGGAAGCTACATACCAAATTTCATTCCAATCCGTTTGGTGGATTTTTTAGTAACTTTGACCCCCCCAAACCCCCCTGAAATTTCGAATTTTTTGAAAACCTTACTTATCGAGCATCTAGGGCCCTAGAGGAAGTGGAAGCTGCATACCAAATTTAATTCCAATCCGTTCTGTGGTGTTTTTTAGTAACTTTGACCCAGCCAAAAACCCCCAGAAATTTCGAATCTTTTGAAAATCTTTCTTAGCGAGCACCTACGGCCCTAGAGGAAGCTACATACCAAATTTCATTCCAATCCGTTCAGTAGTTTTAGAGAAATTGTGATTTAGTAACTTTAAATCCCCCCCCCCCAAACCCCTCCTAAGATTTCTAATTTTTTTAAATCCTTTCTTAGTGATCACCTAGAGGAAGCTGCATACCAAATTTCGTTCCAATCCGTTCAGTAGTTTTTGAGATTTCGTGATGAGTCAGTGAGTGAGTGAGTGGTATTTGGTTTTTATATATATTCATTGTCTAGGCCTAACCTAAGATTTTGTCCTACTAAATTTTAAAATATTGAAATAAAATTTTTTTATCAAAATGAATTATAGCCGATGTTACTCTGAGATAGTGTAGCCATTTATTAGTAAATACTTTTCTAGAGATTACCCACTACATACAAAAAAAAAATTTTACCTCTTTATAATATTAGTATAGACAAGGTTTGTCAAAACTGTCTCACAACTACCCAAGTAAGCAAGGAAATTGTGTTTTGCACATGTTTTTAATAACTTGTGCTAGTTTTTTCTTACAGTTCCTTACTTTCAAAGGAAAAATTAGAACCGTTATAAAACATAAAACCACTCGGTCGTCCGTCACCAGCGTTATATCATTGTATTTGGATAACCTAATAGAACTCCGATCCAATGCAATATTTTGTTCCACTGGAAATTCGA
This sequence comes from Philaenus spumarius, assembly GCA_018207615.1. Classification (NCBI taxonomy): domain Eukaryota; kingdom Metazoa; phylum Arthropoda; class Insecta; order Hemiptera; family Aphrophoridae; genus Philaenus; species Philaenus spumarius. The sequence continues at coordinate 65,851 of JAGFPH010005422.1, read as the reverse complement.
CGATAGTGGCGTTATCTATTGGGGAAACGACGGAAGCTGTATGAAACACCAATGCTACCAATGATTTCTCCCTAGCGCTACCTCACGGCGCGATCATGTACTATTTACGCGACAACCTTTTTTCCGGCACACAGCCCCCGTATGGATGCAAGATCTATTTATTATTCATGATCTATGGTTGTATGTTCTGTTCCAATGATAAACACTTAAAATAATTCGACCACGCGGCTGAACCGCTGACGTGAGTTGAGCGAATTTTCAAAATTAAGTTCAGGCCCACATGTTTTACGGTTTCAAATAACTATTTTGGAAATTAATTTACTTATGAAGGAGCTGAATAGCTGCCACTGCGTGTGAAATATATTAGTAGATTTTTTTTGCACCTAAGCCTCCAGCTTCGACTCACGCTCCTTCGTTCCACTCGCAGCGGAAAAACTCGCATTGCCCCCACTATAAAATCCCTCACGGGAATTTAAACCGGGTACTTTTATGGTATTTTACGTTTTTGGGGAACCAAGCGAGCTATAAGTTCGTGTAAAAAAACAAAATGTGCAGAATAATATCCTACATTTATTTTTTCTAAAAAAGTTTCATTCTCAAACGAAAAATAAAAAAAAATTTTTGCTTTCGGTCAAAAAATGTACTTCCGGTTGTTGGATTTTTTTGGCTAACGAACTCGTCCGAGCGACGTAAACAACCAACGTGTGCACTAAATTTGGATAAAATCGGACTTAGAATGCGGCCGCTAGAGTGCGAACACATACATATAATATTTAATGACACCACAAACGTGTTCCGGGGACCACGATCGGTGCTCATTCACTACTCCCGACCTTAGGGGTCTCACCATAAGAGTCACTGCAATAGCTCATTTTCCCTAGCTGACGTGAGTTGAACGAATTTTCACAATTGGGTTTATGTGTTTCGGTCTCGATAAATTATTTGTGAAAATTGGCGCTGAATAGCTGCCAGCGTGTATGCAATATATTAGTAGAATTTATTTGAACCTCAGCCCATGTTCGGCTTAGCGAGTTTGCACCTCGACCTTGAGGGCTGAGATTATGGACCGCTTCGCTTCGCTCGGAGCGCACCAACTCATTTCGCGTTTTTGCATTCCGGTCGTTGGTCTTTCGGATCAGAAGCTGCCCCACGGCATGGGCGCCTATATGATATTTTCTAGGGGGGGGGGGGGGGCTAAAGCTTAACGTTCACTGCTAAGAACGCACACTATGAGAAGCGGCCGACGCACACTGCATTGCACGCCAACCCCCGTATTGGGAGTATTTTCAATACACAGCGCATTGCGTGATTCGCACGCCAACCCCCAAATTGTGGTTATTTTCAATACACAGCGCATTGCAGCTCATGCTTGAACTCATGTTAAAAATAAAATAAGTACATGTAAAATCAAACGGCACATAACATTTAAAACATATTTCAGTGCTAATCTCTTTAAAGAA
>JAGFPH010005422.1:35828-57456 GCA_018207615.1 Philaenus spumarius | reverse complement strand
TTTTTTTTTCAAACACCAAAACAGAGATATGTAAGAGCACGACCGACCGGAAGGCCATTTAGCTCACATATTGGTATCATCCCCGGGGGGTACCTGTGCAAAGTGCACGGAGGCGGCCTCCGCTATCCCCCATAATTTTGAAAAATAATAAAAAATAAACAATGCCAAACGTTAAGGGACTGAAAATTTTGGACCTGTCCGTCACCCCCTGTTTTTGACCAAAAAAAAATCCGAATGTGAAGGAAAGTTAAAAAATATAAGTATTAATTATCGAAAAATTTAAAAAGATCACAACTAGATTAGAACAAAATTTGGAAGAATAGTTGTGACGGAAAGGATAAGGGGGCGATTTACCAATGGACAAAAACGAAATTAATGCTTCCTGAAACAAAAACAAAAAACAATATGGGTTAGAAACGTAAAACCTGAGAATATTTTTACAATTTTTTGACAGACATTTGCCATCATTTGTGTTTGAAAATAATAGGAACATGATGGTATTTCTTTCCACACAATTGATAGCAAAAATGACCAAAATACAATTTAAAAAATGCAATATCAATCCATCATGAGAAAATCTTTAAACCAGAATTAAAGATGGTTACTAAAAAAGTGAATAAAAACTAAATTAATGAGTGCATCTTTTCTCAAACAACATTTAAGTTACCATAATTTTGTATTTAACTATTTAAATTAAAAAAATGTAGAAAACACAAAAATTTAAATTAAGGCATAAAACTTGAAAATAGAAGTAACAAAATATTGTGAGCTTTGAAAAATTATGACTTTGCACTCCTGCGTGGGATTTAAGTTAGGTCGGTGGTCTGACTGATGCAGGCCTATGGTTTGAAAAAAACTGTTCTAAAATTTCAGGATCTTATTACCCAGATTGTATAAAGGGTCCACAAATTACTCAACCAATCTTCAGAAACTGATTGGGTAGGACAAAACGTGAAAGAAATGCCGTACAACATAATCATATTTCCGTCCATTCTTCGTTTGTTTTTTTTTACAAAAACAACTAAAAAAAAAAAAATAAAAAGCGTAATAACTTTGGAAATATATAAGATATTGAGTTCAAATCAGGTATATGCAATTGTTATGTAACATTTCACATGCATTCAAAAAAACAAAGAATTTATTTTGTTTATTTCAAAATGATTACACTGTTTTACCAAGTCAAATATCTTGAAAACCGTTAACTTTATAAAAAAATATTCCCTTTTTAATGAAAAACAAAATAGTTTTTGTACTTTTACCGAAGCTCAAGGGATAATCGATAAAAAACAGAAATCATAATTACTTGGTAATTATCTACAACACCCAAAAGATTAGGCTAAAACTTTAATATTTCTGAATTAATTCTGACAATTTTTAAAAACTAGGCTGTTACGGTATTCATATTTTTTTTTCAAATAATTTTGATTAAAGTATTATTAGTTTGTATTTCATTTTATTTTTGTTGGTTTAGATATTATCTTAGTAGCACACACAACTTTTATCAACTAATTTTCAAACAGGCCTAACTATATTTCTATATATTTTCTTGTAGTAACTTAAAAAGACTGCTCAAAATATCATAAGTAAAACTGTTTGAGTGCTATTAGGGAATAAGGATTTGCTAATTTTGTACAAACTTAAAGAACTACAAAAATATTCTAAGATATGTTATACAGCTGCATTGGGCAACAAATGCCGAAAGATATAGAATCTACTTAGTATTTTTATTCAACTAGTATTAGGCTTCAAATAGCAGGGATAGGACACTTGCATTGTGTAAACCCAGCTGTTATTTTAATCACCTAGTTAGATATTGCTAGTATCTACTCAGAACTTAGTATTTGAGCGCAGTGCGAATTTTACCCAATCACCTCTGTATATGATTGGTTGAGGCAAATGACCCATTCTTTTTTTCCGCAACCCGCCCAACAAATGATAAAGAGTAAATCTGCCTTTAGCATTTTTTTCCCTTGCCGGCTGCCATCATTCTAAACTTTGATAAAGGTATGATACTTTGCTATAATTTCTTAATTCCGCTCATACTATTGTATTTCCAACATTAAAAAAAGCTTACATACCACCAATTTCGTTTCTTCCACTGGTAAACCAGAACAGGCTTGATCTGAATCCACGGATAAAACACGTGCTCGATCAATAAATCATCTAGGTAGTCACATAAAGTAGGGTCATCATCCACCGCAGGATGGTATTGGCGGCGGGGTTTTGCGTTTGCAACTTGGAAGAGATTAACCTGTAAAAACAAAAGTTATAGTTATTTTAAGTATATCTAGAAAATAATTGTTAGTTTAGTTAGGCCTTTCTATTTAAGAAAATTCAGTAAGATATGGGCAATTCCGTGTAGGTTGAACAATAATAAAGATTCAACATTTCAGTTAGTAAATACAAAAGTCATCTGATGGAGGAAAAGGAAATAAACGGTATCAGGAAACTGACACATACTTTCTCCCTCATTATAGGAACTTCATTTTTAATTTTTAAGAGTAATTTTCCCATAACAATCCATAAAATAATGGAAAAACCAACATTTCTCAAAAAACGGCTCGAACGATTTTGATTAAAATTTTATAGTTCATAGTACTTTAGGTCCCTAATAAACTATAAAATTTTAATCAAAATCGTTAGAGCCGTTTTTGAGAAAAGTTGATTTTTCCGTTATTTTAAGGGTTTTTATGGAAAAATTACCCTTAAAAATAAAAAAATTCACAAAAATGAAAAAATGCCTGGATATACCGTGAATTAGTACCTCCATACCAAATTTCATCAAAATCGGACGACTGGTTTAGGCTCTAGGTCTGATAACATCCACACAGACACACAGACACCCCCACAGACATCACTCCGAAAACCACTTTTTTAAGTTCAGGGGACCCAAAATGGATATTTCCACCAAAAGCTTAAACTCGAAAATTTTGACGAATACAATACTTTCTCCATATATACTATGGTATAGGGGAAGAAAGTAAAAATTAGGATATTTTTTTTTTTTTTGGTTTAACGTCCTGCTGTTTTGCACTTAAGGCTAATGAAGACGGGACCTACAGTTTTACGTGGAATCCGAACCACAGCCAACAATGTCTGTTAAGAAACCATTTAGAAAATTATTCAGGGTCAATGGGAATTGAACCCGGAACTTTTCCATTGATGGTTGCCATTACGATTGATAAAGCATTGACGCTTTAACAACCACAGCCACCGTGGCTCCAAAAAAAAATTAGGATAAAATGAAACAATTATACATCATCACTTATGCTCTAAAATGTTTTGATTTCCATCCTGCCTCCATTTTGTTTTGTACATGTAAATGCACATCTTTTGAACGGCGAATGAGAAATAGTTGAAATTTTGTAGGCCACGTAATGTTATAAAGACAAAGTTCGAAAATATTTACCGACTGGTATCATTCACTCATTTCGAAATGGCGGCGATTTTAAATAATTTTTATATATCTTTAAAACGGTTAATTAAAAAAAACAAATGGGCTTTTCTGTGGGATGGGCAGAAGAAGTGTAAATTTCTCATAACATGTAGTTGAACTTACCAGAGCTTTAAAATATCCTCTACATTTTAATGGCTTTCCAACAAAAATCGAATGTTTGCACGATACTAATCAAAATATCAAGTAAAATATATATCAGATGATATGTTATTGATCCAAAACGTGCATCTCATGACTTACAGTGTAGGAGGAAAGAGAAGATACTTTTACCTTGCTCCAATCCATAGTTCGTATACATGTTATCGAGTTTACCATAATAATGTTAACGTGGACTTGCCTAAAGTCAAAAAACCGTATGTGTCACGCTTTATACAATCAGTCCGCAGTTCGATTCACTCCCCAGGATTTCCTGTTCTCTCTCCGTTTGTGCGAGGCACGTCCAAGGAAGTTAACACCTCGAAAATTTACTTGAGAGAAAAAGTTTTCTCTTTTGGGGACACAGAAAGAGGATAACTGAGTTATAAACAAAAAACTGAAACTACGGATTATGTATAACAATGTTTTCGGGTTGGTTCGGGTTTTGTTATTTTTAAGTTAGAGGACTTATACTGTAACCCTTTATTTAATAAGGAAATATCAAACGTTCTAATTATTGCCAATCTGTATCCTTGACGGATCACCAGAAGTCCAATCAAATGCGGGACCTTATAGCAAACAAGCACCAATTAAGGTCCAGTATACACGTTAAGCTTTGGCCTTGTATTGAGAAAATTGAGGTGAAAAATATAAGACGTGTTGGCTGATATACAACATCGTGCAGAGGAACTAAATCGGGAAAATCCAGTATAATTTGCACGGAAGTCTGTGTACGGCATTGGAAAGTTATACAAATTTTCTAAAGTTATACAATCAATTTATTCTAATTTCATTCCTAAAAACACAAATTTATTAACTACCGGTGAAACGGAGATCCCTTCGGTTGCACATGCAATTGTAACTACCTCTGCAAAAAAATAAAATAAATGAATTAGTAATTTTGGAAAAAAAAACATTATTTTACAAAATACATTTATCTTTATGATTTTACGTGCTTCATTGTCTGAAAAGTTACATTAAAACAAAGCTATGTAATATAAACACATGTATATGTGTACAAATGTTTACAGCATTCAACATCAGAAGAAACCCAATTAACTTTTTTGGTTTTATTTGTATTAATGGATCGTGAACTGTTTTCTTAGGTATTAATGCTTGGTCAAATTGAAAATTCTACATATTTCTTTCTTTTTACTTTTGACATTTTATTTTGATAACAATAATTGTAAATGTTTATATTTGTTTGAGTGTTATAACATATAGTAAAGACATAAGGAGTTACGGATTATTTATCCTTTCTTATTTCTTCCGTTTATTTAAAATGTACAGTTTTGTAAGGAACATGTTTTAAGTAACATTCAATAGAACATAACATGTTTAAACTACTGCAACTTCTATTCAGACACGAGCCAGTTTATTGTTATAGAAGTGTAGTGTGTTAAAAGTACTATTGAATATCTACCGTACTTATTAAAACAAAAAATAGTATTTATACGATTAATATAAACAATTGGTACGGCAGCAAAAGTTTTCTATTACAACTAATAATTAAATTGAAAATGCTGGTTAATTGCCAGTTTAAGATGAAAGCTGAGACTTTTTAGTTGAACATTATTTTCATTATAAATAAAATATAATTAATGATAAATATTTTATCGTTTATGCTTACCTCGCGATTTGTCGACCTCTGTTTTCATGCTCCATTCTAGAAAAGAAAAACAAATTTTTAATATTGTCTGTCTCGCAAATAAAGTACAGAATCTTTACAAATTCTAATTTAAATTTAGTGAAGAAAATTTGAACATGGCCTAACGTTTTCAATTGGATACTGTTACACTTTTTGTTCAAATTTTAAAAAAGGTTCCTATCACAACCAAATAATATAAGCAGTTTAGGGAAAAATATAGTACTACGTTAAAATTTAATTATTTCGAATTTTATCGAAAAATTAAATTTGTTCATCCAAAAGGTAAAGGTGCAATCTCCCTGGAACATTACCTCATTTATATTAGGGGACATTTTCACTGAACAGATAGGTAGAAACTGTGCACTTTCATTTCAAAACGTATCTAATAAATTGCCTATGTTTCAGTGAAACTTTTCTGATACATATTTGAAACTATATTGTAATGTGTGGACAGTAAGTCATATTTTACTTTCGTAAACTACTCATTTCATCTCTAATGCAACAAAATATGTTCAAATAATAAAATTACAAATTTAATTTGAATATTACCATAACACCCACTCCAATCTTCATCACCCACTCCATACTTCTCCTCCATTTCAGCAACATTGTAAGACCCTCTAGGAAAACAGCATAGCACTGTAAACAGAAACACATTATAACTAATTATTTGTAATAACTTGTAAATCTATGTGTTTTAATTTAACTTGTAACTTTAAAAAAATAAAAATAATGTTGTAGTAATGGTAGTTTTTGGTATAAATGGTTTCAATCTATAGGCCTATAATTTTATAACGATTAACCGTAGAAAATTAAGTATTAAAACAATAAACAAAGTTTATATTCATTATTTGAAGTAACAGTTTGTTTAATATTTATTCAAAGCTTAACTGTACTAACAAGATTTAAGGCCATACAATCTCATATATATTACCCTATGTGGAAACATTACTAACTATGTAACTAAAAGTTAAGTTTTATAATTCAATAGTGACACAACAGATACTAATCACAAATTCAAAAATTAATTTAATTAGTAGGCCTAATTCGTTAGTTTCAAATACAAATTATTTGCACAGTTATTAAGACCAACAAGTAATACAATTGTTAGATTATTAAAAATAACTGCATCTTTTTAATTTCAATGTAGTACCTACTAGCCCAGGCAGCACAAATATGTATATAATATGTATTAAATACTTTCAACCAAAGTATAAATGTAGTATATAATATGTATATGAAAGTAAATAATACGTATTATATACATATAAATGTCCCCCAAAAATATGGATAAAAAACGTATATATAACGTATACTAATATGTTTTGTATACATATCCTATACTAACATAATAAAATATGTATAAAGTTTTACATATTAAATATGTATAAAATACAGATATTATATGTATTTGTGGATACTTTAAAAATACGTTACGTACATGGTGCTCAATTTCGACTGCTGGAAACTTCAAGGGGTTATTTGTCAGCTAAAAACAAGCAAATAATACAATATAACATGTGTTCAATCTCAAACCGTTTTCTGTAGTCGGTCTGAATATTTTTTTATAAAATCCTAAATACCTCAAAAGCGAGTAAACAAAAAAATCATGAAACTTAGCATGGATGTTGATGTAGTTAAAAAGCAAATTTCATAGAAATCTGAATTTCCTATAATGTTCCGTTTCAAAATGGCGGCTGTTTAAAATATTAAATGTCAAATATCTAAAAAAAACACAAATTTCATTAAAAAAATTATAAGATACAAAAGTTTTGGAGAACTTAAATACAAATCTAATGGTATATCACTTTTTATCGTTGGGTCAAAGGTAGATAAAAAACTTCAAATTAGTGGCCAAAAATATGGTTATGGCTTTACTTAGCACTAAAAAAAAAACCTTTTTGTCCACTAATTTGAATTTTTTTAGTTACCTTTGACCCAGTGATAAAAAGTGATATATCGTTAGATTCGTCTTTAAACTGCCCAAAACTTCTGTCTTTTTTCTGAAATTTGCAGTTTTTTTAGATATCTAAATTTAATATTTTAAACAGCCGCCATTTTGAAACGGAAAACTATTCGAAATTCAGATTTATATGAAATTTGTTAACCACCTACATTAACATTCATACTAAGTTTAAAATTTTTATGTTAACCTGTTTCTTAGATATTTAGGAGTTTTTAAAAAACACATACAGACCGACAGATAGAAAATGATTCGAGATAGGGCACATGTTGTAAATGTATTATTTGCTTATTTTTAGATGGCAAATAACCTCATGAAGTTTCAGACAGTCAAAGTTGGATACCCCGTATTATTACTGTATATACCTTATACAAATTATTTACTGCTATGTTTGTAATATTCTACACAGATTATATCACATTCTATTTTGAGAATTAATAGATACAAACAATAAAAATATAAGTTTGATGAATTTCTAAGAAAAGACAAACTACTGTGACAAACAATTTTAAATCCCCCTACAACATCGTTGGCTCGGGAGTATTGGATAAGCTGTTTTCAAAATCAGCTACACGTACAATCCTACAATTACTTTAACTTAGTAATATTTATTCCGAAAAAAAAGAAGAAAAAAACATGTGTTGCATAATGTAATAATTTTATAAGGAAACAAAAACCCTTGCAGTGGTTCTAACTAGTCATTTTCTGGCCTTTGCTTGAGCATATTTTAGGGATCTAAAAGAGTTTCAGGCAGAAAGTAATGTGTATTAAATGTTTTATTTCATGTTTAATTTGAAGATTTTTTACAAAACATTTTGAGTTTTTGTTTTAACATAAATTTATGTGCCAGCTTGGCGAAACCACTCGCTCGTCCTTTTTTTGAAGGTCTTCAGGTCTAATGTGCCTTGGTACTTATGCCGCATAACACCTGAAAACAATTATCGTTCACTTAAAAATTTATATTTAATAGGTAGTCATAAAGTTATTTTTTTGTAACCAAACCTAAAAAAAACCGTTGACCCTGTGTTGTTGTGATTTAAAAAAAAATAGAATTAGTTTAGAGTAGTAATTTTTTATAGGACTTATGAAAAAAAAAAACAAATCCTTACTTTAAAAGTTATGATAATACAGCCCATTGCCGTGTTTATACTTTTTTTTAAATACAAGTAGAACCTTGATTATATGTCACTCTTTTAACAGTCGCATTACATTATACGTCATTGTCCAACGATGTCAATTTGCAATTTTGTGAAGCATCGTTATTACGGAAAGTGTCTGTACATCGTAGTGAAAATGCGAAGCGATTGTACTCAAAAGTATAGTTAAGTGGTTGGGAGGTTTTATTAAACATATAAAATGTGAATTATGCATTTTAACGTGTTTTCGTGTTTGTTTTATCCTCAACCACCAATGAAATTCCTTTTTCATATTCACTTATTGCATAATTTCTGTTATCCACCTATTCAGTTAACCGTCACAGTCATAGTCACAGTCCCAACAGTGACGGTTAATAAAGGTTCTACTCTAGGCCTACCTAATAAAGGTACTACATTTACATACAAAAGCACAAAATTTGACAAAAGTTAGATTCAATCCTGTATACGCCTACACAAGTGACACACGACCTATTGCGGAGACAAAACAAAATTATTTAGTTTTTGTAAAAAATTAATTTCATTTTGAAGTCAATTAAAATCACCGGTATGTTCGTTATTTTTCATATTAGTATTTTTGTTGTTGTTGACAATATATGTTTACATGCATATATGAGAGTTGTAGTCTACACAAATAATGCAGATAACCGCTGTGGTAAATTGCAGTGGCTAATGTATTATAGCCTACTATCATAAAACACAGAAGGTATTAAATATATCAACAATATGAACAACATGTTGCATTTTCTTATATTAGTTCAATATAAGCCGATTTTTTAGTTTCTATATGTAAGTTTTACATATTGCTACAGTCTATTTTCATAAATTAACGAAAACCAAATTTTAACTAAGAAAACTGGCGGAAGTTTACTATTCGACCCTAGGCTAGCCTATGGCAACAGAAATGCAAGAAAAATTTTTAAAAATTAGCCTAAAGGTTCTAACCTATAGTAGCCTATTTAGTCACAGTATGATTAACTGAATTCAACATTTAACTTAACTGTAGAATGTAAAACAACGTTGTTGTCTGCAAAAATATCAGCCTAGGATCGAATAGTAAACTTATGGCAGAAAACTTTCTTAACTTATAATTTTATAAACTCTTGCGGTCCCTGGTTTTAAAACGTAATGTATTTATGTATTTTAGGATTAGGCTATTTTATTTTTTTCAGCCTAGACTGAACGAACATGAACTAGAGACCTAGGTTTTAGGTTAAGTCCACCCATATTCACACGATTAGCGGTATAGCGATTTGTATTTAGGATTATTTTATTTTTTCAGCCTAGGCCAAGGAGAGTCTAGTTAACCTAGGATAGACCGAACGAACATGACTTCATAGAGACCTAGGTTTTAGGTTAAGTGTCTAACCCATATTCACACGATTACCGGTATAGCGATTTGTATTTAATTTAATACAACAATATATATATATACAAAACATAACTTAATTTAAACTATAAACTTATTAAAATGGCGATTATTGAAGTAAAATAGTTGATTGATTAATAGTAAAATAGTAAAACTACAACTGTCTTTTTGGTCTTCCAAAACTTTACTAGAGATATAATTCAAAACAAGCAAAGTACAAAAGAACGAATACGCTATAAACTACTTTAAAACAAATCTTCACTATTACACTAAAACGTATTTATTTAAACATAAAAATTATATGCTAATATTGTTATAATAAAACTCACAACTTACCTGAAATAACTTGAAAAACCAATTTGCTCATTTGCTGACAATGTCACAGAAGACAGAACACTCTGGTGGATTATAATGCAAGTAAAGTCTAGATTGTAAGAGGTGTAAAGTAAGTATTAAAAAATACAGCTGCTATCTTTTTCTTGCAATCTTTAAAGTCAATTATGTTACAATACGTAATTTCGGTCAAACTTTCCGGTTTATTTTTTCGTTTTATTGTAAACTTTACTAATTTGATTTTCTTTATAAATGTATTTATGTATTAATATATAAATACGTATATAATATGTATACCTTAATACATATACCAATCTTATACATTGATACATTATATTTACGTATTATATACGTAGTGTGCTACTTGGGTAGTTTATTTTTTGAACACACGAATAAAGTAATAGTAGTTTACGCAACGATTGTATTATGAAGGCCTTTAAGCCACGAGTGAGATGTAAGTTGGAACACGAACGAAGCGAGTGTTCTAAATATCTCACGAGTGGCTTAAAGGCTGAATACAATCGTTTGTGTACACTACTTTATCTACGACCAAAAATATACAGGCTATTTGATGTTTGATGTTGATTGTAGATTTAATCATTGAATAAATAGACCAAAGCGAACTAGGTTTCTTATCTTGGGCCAATTCCTCAAAATACGCAATGAAAACATTCTCGGAAAACGAACTAACACCATTTCTAGTTTTCCACTCCATAAACTGGTTATAAACCTTTTCATAACGAAATTTAGATTTTTCTGGCAACAAATTGTTCAGAGCCGAATTTGCTTTTGTATTAATTTCCTCTGGAGTTAAACAAAATTCATCACTATCACTCATGTTTGCGGAATGCGTCAACTCACGTTTGAGGTTAGTTACAATAACACACTAACATCCGGAACGTATGGGTACAATCAGCTGATGTACGAATAGCGTTATTTTTATTACAACTCTACTTCCGTCAAATGACGAGCTCTCATTGGTCTAGAACCTATTATGTAAAGTGACTCCTGTTAGGTAATGATATCATTACCTAATCGGGTTGGCTTTTGGTTTGTAATGTACCTCTTTCTGATGTTACTTGTAATAGCGTTATTGGTGTTTATTGCAATGGTCGTAGATAAAATATTTTACTACTTAGAAAAGAGAAAATAAAAATCTACACAATGTTCATACAACAAATAAACGTTCTTTCTTACAAAGCATCCATAATCATCTCAAAACACAAAAGTATATGTCAGCTTCTAACATCATTATTTGAAATTATATTACGTTACAGTAGGTTATTATGTTAAATGTAGGCCTAACTACATAGTTTTAAAGGTGCTGTAATAAATTCAAAAGTACTTTAGTTGTCAAGTGGATTCAAATCATACATTATATTATAACCATAGTAAAAGAAGAAATTTAAACAGATCACTGACAGTACGTAAGTGCTAAAGGTTTTTACCAAGGAAACAGATAATTTTCTTTTATTAAATGAAACCCTTTTTTAGTAGAAACAAAGCAACCTTTCTCAGAAGTAAACACATAACAAAACATCAAAAAATACTTAAACCAATTTTCTTCTATCACAATATAAATAATCGTATGTCGAAAGAGGACATAAAGTCAGACTTGTTATTAACATCAATTGACTATTTTCAGTAGTACCTACTTTTTGTAGGCAAGTCACACAAATATGAAGTGCAGGCTGTGGTTTCAATGCATTGATGCTGCGGAGTATCTACTTTAAAAAAAAAGATTCAAGCTTTGGTGTGACAGGAACACAAAAAGGGACAAGCGATCTTGGAAGACAGGGTACACCTAATGAGGGACATAAAGCTCATCTACAAAGTTTGTTGGGCTGAAGTGTCTTGAGGAAAACTGCTTCCAAGATAATTTTTAGAACTAGAATAGAAGAAAATACACCACAACCACTTCTAGGCCCATAAAAAGACTAATGAGAATAAAACTAATCTTTGGCTTAAGACTTCGTCCAAAGAGTTTTATTTTTAAAACAGCTTAGTAGAAGGATATTATCTAAAATACCGTACACACATTCATCAAGAACTGAAAGCTGTAATCATTGTGAGCTACCTACATTTAAATACACAAACAGTAGCTAGTTAAGTTATTGGGCTAAGCAAGATAAGGTTATCCTTTTACATTTTGAGGATTATACATACAACAAATGATTGCAAGGGGTTTACAACTATTGTCTATTGGGTACGGCAAAATAATATATATATACCGTATTTTAAATGATAGATCCATGCTTGCTTGTTTTCAATTAGCAAGAATTACTTTTTACTCACTAAACATTGATCTACCTGATTTCAAAACAGTTAGTAGGAAATAATTTAAGTTGCGTACTAACTAATAGTATCTCTTTCGACTAAATATATGCTTTGAGTTGGTAAAAATTTCAAGTAATTTTAATCAAGTTGCAAATTATGATAATGTAATAGTTTTTATATAATAAAATTACAAAAATCAACTTAAACACTCACAGCCTACTGCTTTCCTTAAACGCTTCATGCAACGGTTAACTCTTTGAAGCATGGTGGTTAGCTGTGCTCACCACTTTTCTCTCGACCTTTCAAGCACGGTGGTTAGTAGCACTAACCACCTCTTTAAACAATGACTGTATGCATTCTAGCTGCAATAAAAGCAACTAACACTAGTAAGTAGTTGCTTCAACATTCGATAGATGGCATAGCACTGTAAGTGTGGCTTCAGCTGTTGTTTTTAATTTTGTATCACTCTAACCAGTCTATACACCACGTGTTGCTCTTTGTGTTATGGTTCTCTGTTAGCATTTTACATGTTATGTTTGTGATAATTGTCAGTAGTGAAAGTTGAATATATTGTGCTATTGTGAATCATATTAAGTATAAACATTGACTATTTAAATATAATCATTAGTGTATATCATTAGTCAATCAAGTGGTTAGTGCTGCTGACCACCGTGCAATTAAGGTAACAATCATTACTATTGCCTAGTGTATTCTATATTGCTGTATCATGCCAGGAAAAGATTTAACAGAGCTAATTGATCAATATTTGGAAGAAATTCCTAGTGGCAGTGATTTTGAGGACACGGATGATTCGGATGCTGATCCGACATTCAATCCTAACACTTTGAAACGTAATATACTTTTACCATTTTGTTCGGATTCAGATTCAGATGACGTTGACGAGCCTGATATTGCATCAAACAGAGATCTAACTACAAATAACAGCCCTAATTTTAGTTTTACACTTCCAGTAAAGAAAACATATTCACGTAGATCACGATGCCCAATAAACTTTACATCCCTATCGCCTGGAAACGGTCTCACTATAAATAAATGGAAGGACAGAAAGTCAGTACATTTACTCTCCAGTTATCATGATCCTTCTGATACTCTGACCGTCAAAAGAAAAGAAAAGGATGGCACCGTTACAAATGTGCTCTGCCCCAAGATTCTAAAAGATTACAACCACAATATGAACTACGTTGATAACTTCGATCGGCTAAAGGGTGATTATTCGTAATGAAATTACCTTCAAAATTGTCTTCAGTCCTGTGAATGTAGCACTAGCTACAGCGCTGTTTCGCCGATCATGCAGTCGGACAAGTACAATGCATGTGATGTGGCCACAAACATTTTTATTATATTATAGAAACGAGAAGTTATTCTCCAATTTTGTGTGTGTGTTAGTGTTGTGTGTTGTTCGAGTTCGTGTTTTATGTGTTAATACAAGCCTGACGAAGCCGACAGTGATCGGCGAAACAGCGCTGTAGCTAGTGCTACATTCACAGGACTGAAGACAATTTTGAAGGTAATTTCATTACAATATATAAACAGTCCAAGGCAAACAAATAGTCTATAAAAAAAAGGTGATTATTCTTTGGATAGAAAAAGCAGAAAGTGGTATTTCAGGATTTTTTTCATCTTGTTGATGCCTCTGTCACCAATGGTTTTATAATTTACAAATTACTACAGCTAAATCCCTTGAAAAACAAAGATTTTCGAAGAAACATGTACGTATAGAGGGTTGCTAGCGAAGAGGATTGTTGAAGTGGGCAGACCAGCAGAGATCCATAAAAAAAAAAAAAGTGTTGAAGTCAGAGCTCACAAGCCTTATGTTGAGGAAAATATCCGCTTTCAATCATCAAAACACATGCCAGAACATTCAAGTATGAAGAGGTGTGCAAGATGGAGCACAAAGGAGAAGCCTGTGCGATCTACTTGGACTTGCTCAACCTGTAATGTAGCATTGTGCTTGGGGAAAGATAAGAACTGTTTCCAGATTTACCATCAAGCATGATAGGCCTATGTCTAACCTACATAATTTGTGTACAGTTTTTCTTGTAACAATTTCAATAAATATAAATTATATTTACTGTAAACGATCATTAGATTTTCAGAAGGTGGTTAGCTCTACTAACCACTAGACAAGTGTCACTCAATGGGTGGTGGTCAGTACTGCTAACCACCTTTTATACCTCTATAAAATTTGTGTATATAAGTTCAAACATCCAAAAATACTTTAAATCTTATTTTATACATATATTGTATCTAAATAAACTACATTTAGTAAAAAATTTAAAAAAAATTTAGTCTGTGCTTCAAGGGGACTAAAAATCACAAAATACCTGTGCTTCAAAGAGTTAAATCTACCCATGATTGTCAACTTGTATCAGACAAAGGTTGGATAAGAATGATTTAAAATTTCCATAACAACGAAAAAATACATTCTAATTGTTACAAATACTGTAGTATTATTGTTGGCCTAACTTTTCGTTATAACTAAATTAATTTTTATTTCTTCAATAATGTTTACTAGTTATTAAAACAATAATAACATGACTTAAAAAAAAAAACTATCAGTAATAGTTTAGCCACACACAAATACTTAACAAAAAGATTAATCAATTACAAAGCAGTGCTTCCTGAGATTACATAAATACTGGTCACAGAAGTTTATAAATACACATTACGCCAAGTTTTGTAACTTTTGTGCAACCTATAGCCTAATACATTCTCCCTTTATTTTATTTACATTTTTGGTTACAAAGCATTAGTTTGTTTTTGTTTCTATGCCTTGTAAGCTTTATTGCATGCCAATAGGCTTTACATAAAAGGACTTAAACCACTTTTCACTCATGAAATAAAAATTCAAAAGAGGCCCAGCACTAAAAACAATTTGAATACACTTTCTTCCTAATTTCATTGACTCTTTGACTTCTTTTGTGATTAGCTAACCTCTTGTTTAGGGTATTAGGTAAAGGAAATGGTTAACATTAGAGATCACATAATATTAGAGTGTAGGTACACAATTAGTAGGTATACAAAAAGGGCTATAACAAAAATGAAAGAAATTTACGATAATGTTGAAATAGTAGTTGTTAACTGGTAATTAGTTTAAAGCAAAAACGAAAGGGAAGACAAATATTTAAAATTCAGTTGTTTGCAGAAAGAAAAGCATGCGAGACGGTCTAGAAAATCATGGGAGATTTTGTGACGTAATTCAAAACACGCGCATTTGTTTGAAATAAATATTCTATGTAACGGACCCCTCGCTGCTAGTCTGGCTCCTCCAGAGATGGCGTTTTCCCTTGTTGGGTGTGCCTCTGGCTCTCGTGCAAGCCTACGGGCGCTGTCAGGATGGTTGGTGGTGAGAAGGTTCTTTAAAGAAAGCTGTAAATAGGTAGTTGATTTAACATCGTTTATTAAATCAACTCTCTGCTGGTCTCGTACTAAACTAACCGCATAAGGCAAAGGCAAAAATAATTCCCCCTATATATGAGTCTACTCACGGACGCGGTTGCTCTCAGACTGACTATTGCATCTCTTGATGCTTCCAACTAACATAACCCCCTTACTTTACTCTAAACCTCGATCTCAGCAATGTAATAAGCCTACCTAATCTTTTCTATTATTTTATATTACATTATTATTATTATTAAATATTACTAGGGGAAGAGTACCTGCCGCATCCTCCCCCCCCCCCATCACGTCACCAGATTCGACCTATTCGACTGCTTTACCAATCTTTACGACCTATGTCACATGAATGTTTATGAACTGTTTAAGCTTTCAATTGTTTATGAACTGATATTTATTTTAATCTAAATAGTTCAATTGTTTTAATGAGAAAGTATTGAGCATACTGAAAGTCATCAATAATCTGTGTACTTTGACGTATAGTTTTATGAATTGTGTATTCATGTCCAATTGTTCCATAACTTGTAAAAATCTTGTATTCAGGCTATTGAGCCGCATTAATGTTTTTACTCTGTATTTGTCTTTAACTGAGAGGAAGTTAAAAATCTTAAGTTCTTAAAAGCATTTAGATTTATTACCATAACAGCCAAATTGGTAAATTTAAAATCGGGTAATTATTATTCACAACCAACAGTTTTTTTAAGTTAGGTAATAGCAAACACAAGCAATGAAAAGGGCTTATTGTATCATAATACAAACACACCTATCACTATTAAAATTATGCCTAATGCTAATTTTCTCTAAATACCTAATAATGAAATAATTTACAACGAAATTAGTAGACAATTTTCAAAAATATCCTAACCTAAACTTCCATATGTGTAAAACGTCTTAAATATGTGTGATGTGTGATTTTTGTATAAAATGTATCAAACATTATTTACTGTTTGTAAACACAGGAAATTTGTATAATCAAGCGGGTAAATCAAATGTGCACGGCCATTGACGACGAAAATAAACAACCTGAACAGTGCTGCCAACTGAATGTTAAATTAGTTTGATAAAGATAATAAATATATACAAATTATAATCGAGCTTGACTCTTGAGAAATATTATTTCTGAAAGTAAAAATAAAAATTCAGAACACAATTCTCACAAAAATATGAATATAGTATTTTTTGTAAAAATTGTATTCTGTAATTTTATTTTTACTTTTAGAAAAGATAATATAATAAAAGTTATTAGAAAGATTATTTAGAAGTTATTAAGTTATTTAGTGAAGCTCATGGCCGTAGCCATGTAACAATACCATATACAATTACATCTACGATGTATTGTAGATGGTCTTGCATGTAACACGATATACATGAAGTTTTAAACATATTGATTATATTTTGTTACTGTGATCAAATAATATTGTCTGGCTTTTGTAGACAATAATAATAGAAACTGTATTATAATTTTTTGAATTAATTACTACAGACATATTACTATAACGTATAATTTATTTTGTTCATATAACACTATCTAATATAATGTATAATTCATTATATACTCATACTTCTTCGCTCTAGAAGTATGAGTAATAATGAATCCCCTCTTTTTTCAAACTTTGTAATTCTTTCAGTTGGGCAGTTCTTGTGTTGTTTGTGTTATGTGTTTGTATAATTTGTAGATTATGCTGTCTGCTATAAATTTGAATTTTATTGTGGTAAAAAGATAGATTTTGATTAATGTTATGGAATGAACTATTATTTTGTTATGTAAACACATTATGTAATTTGATTCTACTAACAATTACAGAGATGATGTTATTTAGATTGATATTATTTAGAATCAGATAACAAAATGCAGTGACTGAAGATCAAGTTATTTATTTATAAACTTGCCGGTTAGTTATAATTAATAAATTGATAACTATGACTTACGTTAGAACGTTATGGTACTTAACGCTGTGCAGTCCATACAGCTATGTTTTTAATTCATGTAAGGCAGTCATATTGTCAAGGAATATACAAGATGTAAATTTTACTGGAATAAACAAATATTCAGGGAAGGCAGAAGGGCCACCATGGAGAATAATTTATTTTGGTACAGACAATTTTTCTTTTACATGCATTCAACCAGTATGTGCTAAGTTGTAAGTTTACAAATAATATAATAATTGATAGTAATGATTTATAGTTTGTCCTTGTGTAGTTTTGAAGTTGTTTAGGTGTAAGTTTACTATTCGACCCTAGCCTAATATTTTTGCAGACGACGACGTTGTTTTACATTCTACTGTTAAATGTTGAATACAGGTAAACATACTGTGACTAAATACTATAGGTTAGAACCTTTTATGTTTATTATTCTTGCATTTCTGTTGTCATAGGTTGCCTAGGGTCGAATAGTAAATAGTAAACGAATGTAGGTCTATTGACTAACTTACAGTATACTTACAAAGCCAATCCAGAAATAATAAATATGAACCTAAACTAACTTACAGTTACCAGTCACAATATTTGTCCCGTTCGTAAACATAACCTATATTGTATAAGTTGGTATCTCTAGCCTACTTCAAGTTTTTTTTAATGTACTCCTATGTTGTGATTGTAGGTAAGGAGTATTATACTGTAATTTCATCGGCCTATTTAGACTCAATAAAACATGCTGCAATGGATCTACTAGGCTAGAGCAGCTGCTAAACTCTATACAAAAATTAGCTATTCAAATTTAGTTTTTACTTTACTTTTGATTATCTGTCTTATAAGATAGTAAAAATAATCCACATTACCCTATATTCATCTATGGTTAGTTATCTATGGTCTGTATTAATGATTGAGTGGAACAAATTTAATGAACCTTTGACATATTATAATCTTGATAGAAGTTTATTTAACAAATATATAGGTATACAAAATCAAGAAACAAAACCTAATCTAACTTGTAATCAACTGCCGAAGGTACAAAAGACAATAAGTTATTTAGTCTTTGTAAGTAGCCTTCTAAGTTTCTAAATTTTCTGCATACAGCTGATTCAATTTAACATCTAAGTTACAATTATATTACTGGACAAATTTCTTTAATAGATTATTTCCTCTGAAAATATATTTTGTGCTTAGAATTGGAGTAGTCCTACTGAACGTCAAAATTTAATTTTTTAAATGTATTTGTGTTTACTTTTCAATTTGTTGTACAATCTTCTAATGCAGTTATCTCATGATATTTTTTTAATGAGTAAAATTGATTTTCCTTGGCGTTCACTTTGGCTGGTCCACCCAAAAGTCCATCCTTTAACTAGGTTGGCCTATGTTTAACTCATTCTTCAAACTATTATAATTTATAATTGGGCCTAGGCATACATAATTATAGGTAGTTGAATTAATTATATTAACCAACATTCAAAGCAGGCATGTCCATTTTCTCAGTTAATGCCGATGATATGATGTGCCTTAAACACATTTGAGCAGCAAATGTCAATAGATTATGAAAAATAGAAAACCTGTATCTTCTCTTCTTTAAATGTTTTGTTGATAGTAGATTTTTAGACTTGTGTTGTAAATTTCATGTTTCTAAATATTTTAGGAGAACTGGCACTTTGATCAGTAAACTGAGCGTAGTCAGTCGACCAGGTTCTGTTGTACGAAAGTTTGCCGAAAAAGAAAATTTAACAGTTTATGATTGGCCTCTTGATCATAATCTTATTAAAGATAAATACGATCTTGGAATTGTTGTATCTTTTGGTCATCTAATACCTGAAAGGATAATTAACGTAATACCTTTGTAAGTATCTTAGATTAGGCTACCATAAGATAGCCTACACATAATACAATTTGTAGTTATGGATCAATATTTTGTCTGTTAATTATTTATAGTGGACTTTCGACGCAAATTTACTACACAATCCTAGCCAACAGAAATGCAAGAATAATAATTATTAAAAAAAATAGCCTTAAGTTTTAATTTATAGCCTTTAGTCACAGTATGTTTACCTGTGTAGGCTATTCAACATTTAACAGTAGAATGTAAAACAAAGTTGCCATCTGCAAAAATATCAGCCGAGGGTCGTATAGTAAATTTACGCCGGACTTTCTCCAGAATAGATATGGTTAATATCACAATGATGCTTGCCATAAATCAGAACTCAAATAATATTTTATTTTGCATTTGTGGAGTCTAAAGTTTGATTGTTTTGAAAAGGTTTTAGAAAGGATATCAGAACGAATTTTTAATAATTATGTGATCTGTAGTGTTCAATATAATCCTTAAACGTGATGTGTATATGTTTGCTCATTCTAATAGGCTACTCAATCATAATAGATTTTTATTGTATTGGTGTAGAGTTGATAAACTGTGAAAGTATTGTGAATTTGAAAGTTTTATTTGTATCTTTGTGGGTTATGCCGTGGTAGTGATGGTTCTAATGTTTTTAACCGATAGGTCTTTCAGAATTTATCAAGCCGGATCTTTTCGGTTATGTGCCAGCAAACTTTAAACATTTTCTAAAGAGAAACTATGAAAGGAATAGTTATTACCTTTATTCTGGATGCCAGTAGGCGACAATATCTTCTAGAATTTGCTTGAATAGGTGATGCCACCGTCGCCACAAAAACTCACACAAGCATGAATTAAGCATAGAACGATGTGTGCCACACTGAACTTTGTTACGGTGTTTTGCCGGCCGCCAATTGCTTTCGACTCTTTGTGTACAAGCACCCATTTCGGGATCGACAAAATTATATTTATGAGTAATTGTGAAATGCTCATAACCGTAACTTTGAACCAGTTAGGTTAGGTTAGGAAAATGTTTAAAGTTTGCTGAAACATAACCAAAAAGCGCCATCAAGACTAAACTGCTGTCATTTGTTAAGTTTTATCACGGATGGTTAGCTTCTCTTCTACACATTATTTTGATCAATTCATTTTTATAGTCTAAATAAATTTTTCTCATTTGTATTTTGTTCTTTTCCTTAAATTTGTATGTTTTCTATTTCAGAGGGATTCTTAATGTCCATGGAAGTTTGTTACCAAGATGGAGAGGTGCAGCCCCAATTGTGTATGCTGTCAAAAATGGTGATACAGAGACGGGAGTAACTATTATGCGAATTAAACCAAAAAGGTATAGCCTACTGGTCTTTAAATATAACACTTAGACATAATGTGGGGTTAGCCTCCTGGATTGTAGTGTATATATATATATATAAAGGTTATAAATACCTTAATTCATTCCGTCAAACAATCCAATGTATTTATCCGTGTGGATAATTAGTTTCGACGGCTATATCGTCATCTTCAGTTCCTAGACACTGTTGTTGGGAAGAAGTTGTTCAGTCATTCTGAGGCGTCGTTTTATTTCTGTCTCATATTGTTTTTTCAAGAGAATAATTGAATTAAAATTGATTAAAACAGTAACACAGTTATATGCGGTACACATATACACTTAAAATACATAAACTGGCCGGTACCGAATGTTCGCTGCTTTTTTTTTTAACCACTTTGGTATTGGCGTAACAAGAGATGAGTGGATGAGCCGGGCGGTCACTGAGTCAGTTACTTTCATTACAATATTATTACTCTCATCTTTATGATTTCAGTTTGGTACAATCACCGGAAGTTGTTGATTATGAAGTGAGGACATTGTTTTAGCACAACCTTTTATATATTTTGTAATCTGTGGAGTTTTGTTAAACGTAGAAATGTAACGTGCTCAGGCTGTTCGGGCACCATTTTGTAACGTGCTGCCACCTTGCAAGCCGTTTACAAACAATTTATTAATAGAAAACAAAAAAAATGAAAAATAAAAATTTAATTTTGACAAAAATATTTCTAAGTTATTTTTAAAATAAAAAAAAAATACCTTTACTGTGTAACAATTATTTATTATTTCCTATC
>JAGFPH010005422.1:25342-35818 GCA_018207615.1 Philaenus spumarius | reverse complement strand
TAAACATGAATTTAATATTATGTAAGATTTATTCTGAATTATCAATTGGACGTAGTTATGCAAAAAGGAACCATGCCACTCTGCCTCTAAACTGAGAAAAATGGCTTCAAAGTTGACAGTTGATTCTAATTCTGTTTGATGTGCTAGAATTGTTTTTTATTTTTTTTATTTTAAATTAATGATTTCAGTTGTTATTTTATAAAGTGAAATATTGGTTCCTTTTGGTATTTAATCAATATTTACTGCAAATAGTGACCATGTTACTTGGTTCCTTTTTGCATTATAATGTAAAGGTATTTAAGGTTAGCTAACCCTTTGGCTCCCGACGTCTGATTTTTCGGATGTTCGGAAAAAATCATTAAAAAATCGAAAATGATTATTTTTGTTAATATTTTATATCAATCGTAGTTATTTCCGTTTCACATATGATACCGTATACAAAATCGATGTAAATTTGAGGATGAATGAAAGTAGTGTTTCCCCATATGTCATAGGTTGGTTTTTTTTTACATAATATATATATATATATACAAAAATACTACAGTAAAATTATGCAAAACATCTCAAGCCTTTAGACCAGGTAACTAGTCATATCCCGTCAGCTTGGAAGCGAGCCAACCACCGTTTGCTTTACTTCCGCCCTCCTACCCTCAAACCACAGATATAAAAAGCTACCTGGTATCACGAGATTTGAACCCGGGATCTTTTGATCAGAAAGACACCACGTTACCTCTCGGCTACGAAGGCTTGTATGGAATCCAACACTCTTAGCTACTTTACAAAGCAACCATATTGCCTATCTTGCCCCTTTAGGCAGACCACCGTCGTTATAAGCGAATTCTTTTCTTCGGGTTAAAACTTTGTTATTTCGAAATAGTAGTGTAACTTTTTTATTTAGCAAGATATTGGCTTTATTTTTTAACAGAAGTATACAAAAAAATGTGTCTTAAAGGTCTGTTTTTATCTAAAAAAAAAAAAAAAAATAACAAGTATAGTGTGGCTTGATTCTTTTTTGCAGAAAATAAAACTCACTGAGCTGAACAATATGAGACAAATATCTCATTTTTCACAATTTTGTGGGATGGTTCCTTTTTGCATAACTACGTCCAATTAATGTCTGCATTTCCCTTTGAATTTCTATGTTCATTAATATTATGAAATAACTAAATCTTTTAAATTAGGCTAATGTCCAAAATTTACCTTATGACCCTTTTTACGTTATACTACTATTTTGATGTTTAAAAACCCTGAAACTCACATGTATTACAGAAATGGTTTTAATTTGTTTTAATTTTCCTACTACTACTATGGTATTGATGTAAGTTTTAGGTAGTAACAACGCGTTTTCTACAGGAAGGACAACAAAGAGATAAACTAGGAGAAACCACTGCGAGCCCTGCACGCCAACCCCGTTGGAACCTTCTATAAACATAATCATGTTATGTTTTTTTTATAATAAAGGTGTAGGATTAATAATAACCCCTAAGCTAAAATGGTAAATAATGTTAAATATAATATATTAATTACCTTGTAGGTCCGTCTTGTGACTTCAATTCAGTTGATTCTTGACTAGTTTCGGGGTCTTGACTCCATCATCAGATAATATTTATTTCACTCAGAGGAGCTCGTCAAACATTAAAAAAAAACACACACACAACACATACACTAACACAAATAAATATCAACGTGTCTGACACCGTAGTGCACTCAGTCATGTCTGTCGGAGTACTGCCGGCAATAGCTAATCAGTCCAGCTGATAATGACCTCTGTTGGGCGCTTTTAAGTAATTTAAAGCCGTATCATATAAATGATGCGATTGGAAGGAAGTTTGATCATTTAAGATGTTATCTGGATCGTTTTTGAATGCTCTGTAGACCTCGAATTCCTCAATCGCGTCCATTAATCTGCTTTTTTTGCAAACGTGTATTGCTTCTACACTGCATTTAAAATCACCTGGTCCGTGTTTGCTTTCAGCAAGGTGACGTGCGTAGTTCGACTTTGTGATGTTGGTTTTGTTGCAGGGTGGTGTTCTTTGTAACGGTCTATGAAATTTCTCCCGGTTTGTCCTATGTAATATTTGCTATAGGCCTACTCTGGGCATTTTATTTTGTGAACTCCAGATTTATGTTCAATAATGGGGGTGTCCCTTCTACGTTTAAGGGAAGAAGATATGTTATTATATGTACGGAATGCAAGGGTGATGTTACATTTCTTGAGAATGTTGTTCAACACATTAGGCAAGAGGCTGGTGTATTCTGAGAAAATGTATTTTTCAGTACCAGCAGTACTCCACAGACATGACAGAGTGCACTACGGTGTCAGACACGTTGATATTTATTTGTGTTAGTGTAGGTATGAGTTGTGTGTGTTTTTTTTTAATGTTTGACGAGCTCCTCTGAGTGATATAAATATTATCTGATGATGGGGTCAGGTCCCGAAACTAATCAAGAATCAACTGAATTGAAGTCACATGACGGACCTATAAGGTAATTAATATATTATATTTATTTGTGACTTGGCACTAAAAAAATGAATATATAATGTTAAATGTTCAAATCAAATTATTTCATATATTTTATAACAGCAGTTTTAATAAAGGTTAAAAAACAGCAAGGCTCAGGTCTACACTTTAATAAAAACCTAACCTAAAAGTTAGAAATACAAATAATTGCTTCAAAGTTTGAAATCAGCTGTCAATGGAAATATTGGAGCAAACAGCTGTTTTATCGGTTATTTTATTCAATTGGTTGCCATGGTAATAAATGTAAATATATATGTAGGTTCATCTGTCTAGGCCTAAGATTTTTCCCGACTAAATATATAAATATTGAAATAAAAAATGTTTTTATCGAAATGAATTATAGCCTATGTTACTCAGGGATCGTGTATTTTTTTATTAGTAAAACTATTTTTTCAATCGGTTCAGTAGTTCCAGAGATTACCCCCCACATACAAACAAAAAATTTTTACCTTTTTATAATATTAGTATAGATTTCATTGTGGCATCTTACAGATTATTTATTTTCTGTGCTCCAGGTTTGATACAGGTGATATAGTCAGGCAATACCGTTGTTCCATCGCTCCGAACGAGATGGCGACAGACCTTACAGACAGGTTAGCTAAACATGGAGCACAGCTTATCATGGAATGTATTAGAGACACACCTCGATGCTTTGAAAACACTACTGTGCAATCGGAAGATGGAGTTACTCTTGGTAAGTACAAAGTGTTGTTAATGCATTCTCGCAAAACTGGCAAGAGTATTTTTTCAGTTAAAAATGTATAATGGATTTCACCCACCTTATAGATTAAAAAACGTTCTCCAGGACGTTAGTAGAATTAATGCAAAATTCTTGTTTAGCACAGTGTTTAAAAATTCTATAACGATTAAGATTAAGAATTGTGTGTGTAAAATGAGAGTAAAACATAATAATGTGAACAGTAAGGATATTAATAAACTTTGAGCTTGACAAGTGAGAAGGAAATATTTAAAAAATAATAATAACAATACACTAATTCTCACACACATACGTTTAATGATCAAACGCGTTTCAACGACAAAGTTGTCATCCTCAGTTATAAATGAGCTACAACTAAAAACTTATAACTAGCTTAGCCTAGGACTAGGCTACATATTTATACCCCTCTACAAGAGTGGGCGTGGTCTTAGCGTATAAACAACCAACGGGGTTATAGTAACAACAGAAAGTGAAATATCAAAGTGAATAGGAGAGAGAAGTGAATAGTGTGTCCCAAAAAGTATACAGGCCAAACAATAAGGAATATAAAGGTCAGGAGTAAAGAACATTTTTCACATTTTAAATACAACCGGCCCGAGAAATCTGCTAAAACAAAGCATTGCCTAGATGGTAGTCATTTTTTTAAAGAAGAAAACACAGTCCTTCTAAAGAACGCGATAAAACGAAATACTCTCGATGCGTGGGAAACTTTATATATTAATAAACATAAAAACATAATAGTAAATAATGAACTAGGTCCCATACAAAACTCCGTTTTAATATAAACTAACATGTGGTGATTTTTCTAACATCTCTTATATAAAATGCAATGTCCTGACTGATGATCAACGCAGAGCCGATTCTATTAAAGCTAGAGACTTGAAATTTGGAAGGTACATCCGTCCAATAATGTAGAGGCGTACTAAGAAAGGATTTTGCAAAATTTTGAATTTAAAGGGTAGAAAATGCGAAAATTCATCCCTCCCATAAGCAACCATATAAAAGATGAAACAGCTGATTCGTATTTATTAATGTGTTATTCTGGTTACTATGGTGATAATTCCAAACTCTTTCAAAAAAAGTGTGTTGATTTTATAATAATAGGCCTAACCTAAAATTGTGTTAAACCTTTGGTCCAAATAAGCTGTTTTATTTATAATGTGTAACAATAATATAATGTTAATTTGTAATATTAGATGTTTGAATTATTATATTTCATAGGTTTTAAAGGCCTAACCTAAAATTGTATTAAACTTTTGATTCAAATCAGTTGTTTTATTAATTATGTGTAACAATCATTAGGCCTATGTTGAATTACACGGGATACGAATTACAGGATGTTGAATTACACGGGATACGAATTACAGGCTTTCAAAGTTTCAAATTAAGCAATAGCGAAGTATTGCCGGGTCCACTAGTTTTTATATAATATTTTGTTAAGTGCTTGTTTATTATTGGCCTATATTATATTTCTTAATACATTTTCTTGTTTGAAATCAAGTTTTGATTAACTTTTATTAATAGAGCTTATAATTAGATTCACTTATTGCTGTTTTATTATTGTTTTACATATACCTTTGTCCTTATTTAATTCATGTAACCAGTGTATGCTAATTATGTGACATTGTTAGTGTTCTCCTTATTTTGTAATGTATTATTATATTTCAAATTATTAGTATATACATATTATACAGTCATATAACTTAATTTTCTGTTACTTTTAACTTAGAAAGTTATTTTACTTAAATGCTTTTTAATATGTTATTATATATATTATTATTAGTATTATTTTGCTAGTTTACTAAGCTAAATCTATTTGCTAAATTACTTTTATAATTATTAATATTGCTTTTTACTTTCTCCACCCTATATGTAGTATATGGAGAAAGTATTGTTTTTGTAAAAATGTTCGAATTTGAATTTTCAGTTGAATTATCTGTTTTGGTGCTCCCAGAACCCCAAAAAATTGTTTAGTGCAATTATCTGTGTTGGTGCTCCCTGAACCCAAAAATATTTTTAGTAGAATTTTTTTGTTTTGGTGCTCCCTGAACCCAAAAAAGTGTTTTTAGAGTGGTGTCTGTCAGTCTGTCTGTATGTATACACGACCAGAGAGGACACTATTGGTCCGATTTTCATGAAATTTGGTATGTAGGTACTAAACCCTAATATCTCCAGGCTTTTTTTCATTTTTTGGAATTTTTAATTTTTAAGGGTAATTTACCCCTAAAAACCCATAAAAAACGACAAAAATGCAAATTTCTCAAAAACGGCTCTAACGATTTTGATCAAATTTTCAGTATTTATAGTGCTTAAGATGCCAAACAAAATGACACCACCCGCTTTTATCAAAACTTCGGCGTTTTATAATTTTGGGGAAATGTTTAAAAATAAACAAGTTTGTGAGGGTTGTCAATCTAGTATCGCGACAGCGGCCGCAAGAAATAGCACCACGGTAGCGAACACGGCCAGTAATTCAAAGGTCGCCCGATCGAATCCCGCCTGGGACAATAATTTTTTTATACGATTGACTTAGGTAGAATATTATTTTTTTGTTTTGTTCTAAAAAGTAGTAAATAAAATGATTAAAAACAATATTATTTTGACTACAGTAAGTTGGGAGAAAGTTTGTGTCAGTTAACTGATACCGTTTATTATAACATAGTTTGCTTAGATTTATTATTTTATAACAGCCTATAACTGTTACATATGTAGGCTATTCAACACCATTCTGTAATATTACCCTTCCTCTCTCTCCTATTCACTTTCTGTTGTTATCTGTTGTTGCAATAACCCTATTGGTTGTTTATACGCTAAGACCATGCCCACTCTTGTAGAGGGGGATTAATATGTAGTCCTAGGCTAAACTAGTTATTTATACGTTGTTAGTTGTAGCTCATTAAACTTATGTGTGTGAGAATTAGTATGTTGTTATTATTATATTTAAAAAAAAGTAAGGATATTGCTGTCGATTTACCGAGCCAGTGTGGCGTGTCGTATATGGGACAAACATCTCGTCCTTTTGAAAAACGTTTTTCAGAGCATAAGAAATGTATTTCTGCTGGTGATGTAAATCGCTCGATGATTGCTGAACATGTCATAGATAACAACCATGCTATTTGTTGGGACAAGTGGTCTATTTTACTTTAAGAGAATTATTGGAGAAAAAGGGTATTTAAAGAAACAGGGATTATGTCTGTAAGAAGAAACTGTATTTCTTTGCCTAGTTCAACCATTAGTACAGTCTACCCTTAATTCAAGAAGTATGTGTAACACCAAATTACTTACTGTACCAGTTTGCCTATCCAGATCAAGTGAAAGAAACCATTTTAACACAAAATATTTTATTTAACACACATATACACATACAGAGTGTTCATAAAGTCTCTTTAATCCCCCTCATTATTTTTGTTGCTTAACATAACTTTGTACATTTCTTGTGTTGCATAACAGGACAAATGTTTTGACATAATCTGACCCTCTATGATTTTGGGGGGCTTGAGGAGGGTAGGGGGGTTAAAAAGTTTCAAATATATAGGTAGATAATGTAATACACCATTGAAAAGCTTATTAAAAGATAAACACAATGGCGCAAATTAGAGCTTAGTATCTTGCTTCGTTTCAAAGTAATGGGCAATCAAAGTTCTGGATAGTAACATACAACCTACTTATCTATATAATAAAAATGAATTGCTGTTTCTTTGAAATCGCATCAATTGAGAACTGCTGGACCAATTTGGCATTTTTTTGTTTTAAAATGTTCGTAATAGTCCGAACTAGGTTTTTATATAAAGAAAAATTTGAAAAGTTTCCCGAAAAAGTTTCAAATTTGGAAAAAACTAAACAGTCTCTTTTGTATGGACTCAAGACCATAGCGCTCAAAAACAGCTGTTCGTATAAATGCTTAGTAACACATGTTTGTTTACATTCATTACCATAGCAACTTTAGCAAATTTATAATCAGTTTATTATTCTTCAAAACCAATAGCTTTTTAGATTAGATTGACAAATTAAAAGCAAACACAAACAAAAATCAATAAAACATGCTTAGGCCTACTATATTATAATTCAATTTAAACATCGGTTGTTACATATTATTATAAATAAAACAACTGTTATGGATCAAAAACTGAACATAATTTTAGGTTAGGCCTACAATGAACCAAAACACCTTTATTTGCAACCAATTTCTCTAATTTATAATCGGGTTATTATTCTTCAAAAACCAAAACAGCTTTTTTAGGTTAGATTGACAAACAACACAAACAAAAATCAACGAAAAATGCTTACTGTATTATAATTCAATTCAAACATCGGTTGTTACATATCTATTTACTTACATATATGCTGTTTAAAATATTGTTTATATACATTGTTTATATAAATTGTTGACATAAACACCATTTGCAATTCAATAACTTAAGTCAAAAGAATGAAATTTGATAACTACCCTTAAAATTAAATAAAGCAATAGCGAAGCATTGCCGGGTCCACTAGTTCCTAATATTAACAAATTAATAACCTGCTTTGATGCTATGATAACAATATCATTTTTCAGAACTTTGATTGTCCGTTACTTTGAAACGAAGCAAGATACTAAGCTCTAGTTTGTGCCATTATGCTTCTCTTTTAATAAGCTTTTCAAAGGTGTGTTACATGATCTATCTTTATATTTGACATTTTTAACCCCCCTCATGCCCCCCGAATTCATAAAGGTTCAGATATGTCAAAAAATGTGTCCTGTTTGCAACACAAGATATATACAAAGTTTTGTTAACTTATTTTCAATAACAAAAATAATAAAGGGGGTTAAAGAGACGTATGAACACTGTATAAATACCTATTGTACTAAGTCCGGCCGCACACTTATCCAGCAAAGCTGCTTTAAGCAAAAACGTTTTTATTTTACGAGAAAAGATTCTGCTTAACGTAGAAATATTTTTGTTTAGGCCGAGTGTTTACATATCTAGCAAAACTGCTTTAAGCAAATTATTTTAGCTTGAAGCTATTTTTTTTTTTCCTGAAAACAATTGAGAATTGAAATTAGTCTTCACAATGACGCTGGACAATGATGTAGTAGTATTATTTATTGTGGTACTGGATAGAAATAGCTTGTGGAAAAGACGTAGACCAACGTTTATGGATACATCCAATAAATGAGAAGAGGGAAAGAGAAAACACTTTGCAGAATATTATTGATGAATTACGAAGTGATGACAACAAATTTCGTAATTTTACAAGGATGTCTGTAAATACATTTGATTACCTGTTAAATATGATTGGAGACAAAATTAGAAAACATGACTCTGTGTTTCGTAGAAGTATTTCACCAACACTAATGTACGTTTATAAATAATTACTTGATAAATTTAGATTTAATATTGATGATACAAATTATGTTTATTCAACGATTTAAATATAATAGTTATGTTACAATACGACAAAATTTTAAAAATATATGTATTAAAAAAATATATATATTAAAAACTCACAACACACAGCCACTATGAAACGCAATTTGCACTTATCTATTGCCAGTAACCGGAATGCAACAGGACAATGCACTACGCGCATGCGCAAAACCAAAGTTTTGCTTTCCAGCAATGGTCGTTGTTTGTGAGACGAGCACTTCCAGTTCTGCTCAAACGTGCTGGATTATTCTTCAAAACGTTTTTACTTCTTGCTCGATCATGCCTAAATGTGTTTAAACGTGCTGTACAGCGTTTGTTCGTTTTGCTCCATCGTGATCAAACATGCTGTACAGCGTTTTGTATTGATGCTAGATGAGTGTGCGCTATTCCTATCTTATACATAGGAAATAAATGTTCGAGCAAGTTTACACAAAAACATTGTGTAAAGCAGTTTTGCTGGATAAGTGTGCGGCCGGCCTAAGACAAAGGTAGTAAACAAATTAACTGAACAATTCAAATTGTATATTCAAAAAGAATATGTAAATATTGAAGTTGGCTGTAAACAATTAAACATAATTTATATAAAGGTTTAATATCTTTATTTGAATTAATAATTACTTATACTCGTATGTAAGAAATTATTTAAGAGAAAAATAAGAAAGAAATAGTTTAATAAATACGAAAATGTAATTAAATAAAAGAAGTAAATGTGTGCGGTTGTGGGACCCCCGAAAGAACGAAGTTCATCACGCCTTTTCTTCAAAAGGCCTTCAAAAAGCCTTAACGGCAACAAACACACATAATTTTAATCTTTCAATTGCCGTTTGTTATTGGTTTGTTTTTTATACAAGTATTTACTGTTTTCGTACGTTTAATGTTATTATAATAAAAACTAACTACCTAAATTTCATGTTAAAAGGAAGTTATGATTTCACTGAGGATATAATATATCCTTACTCAAATTGTACACGTGAAAGAAGTTTGTGCAAAAATGCGTGTTCAATTGTTAAAGCAAGAAGCTGTATAAAATTTGGATGTATTCTTCGACAATGAATTAAATTGGAAAGTTCATTTGTCTAAGTTGAAATCTAAATTGGGTGGGACTTTAAGAGTGTTTTATTTTCTTAGAAATATGTGTCCTCCGGATGTTAAGCACATAATTTATTTTTCACAGGCTCAAAGTAGAATAGAGTATGGTTTGTATAGTTGGGGAGGGACTTACATTAGTAATCTAATTCCTATAATTAATATTCAGAAACATTTTGTCCGGATGATTCCAAACAAGAGTAGATTGGAACATTCAAAACCATTATTCATTTCTTTACAAATATTACCTTTAAGATACTTGTATATTTACAAAGTACTTAAGTTATATTTTATTAAAAGTGGAAACAGGCAGCTTTCTGATCGGTGTGATGGAAGGAGGGAACGGTTAAGAAGTGCAGGAAATTTTGTAGTGTCAAAGCCTTTTAAGACTTATTTTATGAAGACGTTTTGTTTCCACGGGCCAAAATTGTTTAATGTGTACTGCCTGGCCACATCAAGTGTGGAAATTCACTTTCATTTTTTTTGCAAAAATTGAGAAATTGGCTCTTTGAGCAATATTTACATAGTTAATAGTTATATAGTATAGTGATCTTTAAGTATTATTCCTCGTACAATGGTAAATTTATATGTATATATATATATATGTAAATTTTTTGTTATTTTACCTTTTTACTTTGTTTTTCTATCTTGTTTAGCAAGAACATATATAATGTATTATAAAACAAATGATTTTATAAATTTAAATTGCCACACGTTGCGGAGCCAAATTATAAAACAAATG
>JAGFPH010005422.1:10382-25242 GCA_018207615.1 Philaenus spumarius | reverse complement strand
AGGACTCTTTAACTTTGAAATTATTTAGATATATACAAAATGTTACAGTATATTGTTAATATTTAAAGAATACTCACCGATATTAAAATTTTTTTTTTTACAAAACTCTTTTTAAATTATAATTTTTGATTTAGGAGCTATATATCTTTTGGTTAGTTTTTGTCTTACTGCTGTCATATTTATGTTTCGTAAAATGTACGAGTGGCTATCCCCAAAGCGGGCTATGCCTTTAGGGGAGCCGGCTGTTTTTATTTGTTTTTTCTCTTCCGGAGTATTGTGGGTTTTTTCTTTGACGTGTATTATAATTTTTTTAAATTTAAGTCAATGTGTTTTTACTTTGAGTTTAAATAATAAAATTTTATTGTAATAAGCTGTGTATATTAGTTTTATGTATAGGTGTTTAAGTGCGATTGGGCGAAAGTGTTTATATTTAAAAATATGATACAAGTCAAGGTTCACTTTATGTCTGTTGTTGAATTTAATTTTTCTCTCACTGGTTTCTAATGTATAAATTAGCTTTAATAGATGTATTGATATTTTGTATATGTAAATTAATTATAACATTGAAGCTAAGATGGTAAACACAGTTAAATGTCCATTCATTGTAAATACATTCAATAAACATAAAATGTTGGTTCATCAGTCTAGGCCTAATCTAAAATTATTGTACGTATGTTGCCGTTAAGACAGGTAAAATAAATTAAACATACACACAATAATTTATTTAAAAACCTACAATCTTATTATTATTGAATGTATTTCAGAGCTTGACGATAATATTTGAACTACGCCGGACAGAATTGATCGTCTCTTAATTTAAATTGATGAACCAAAACACATGTTTCTTGAATGTATTTAAACATTCATTGCCATAGCAACCAATTTGGTGAAACTTTTTTTGTTACTCGTGTTTTATATTTATCATTGCTATATTGCCATAGCAACCAATTATTAACACTATTTTTTTTCACAAATTACATTTTCTATGTTAACTCCTACACAACCCACGTTAAGTACTACGTTACAAAAAATGTACATAATTTCCAGGGTTTAGTCCTTGGGAACTTTAGTTCTAAATATTGCATGCTTCGCCACACCGATGTAAAAACAACAAAAATAATTTAAATTGTCTATAAGATTGGGTTAAGATATTGTACTAATGACGTATCATTAGTGTACGCTTCGTCGTTGAGATTAAACGAGTGATAATAGAATTTTTCAAACTTAACTGATTTTGACCATGTGATCTCGTATTGCGCATTAGTGAACTTCTTGTGTACGCAAGTATCAATAAAAATCATAAGAATCCTGTGTATATAGAACTTTTTGAACTATTTCATAAATTTCAATGGCCGTAGAATACTATAATTTTCAGTCTGCATTCTAAATTCAATTTTTTACATATAGCTTTTCATTCTAAATTCAATCTGCGTCTCATTTTTTTAATTCAAATTGTATGTTGCATATTATAAGATTATGCTTTATAACTCATATGTTGTTCATACATTTTTTTCTTGTACAAAGATTTATTAAGGATGTGTAAGTAAAGAACTTTGTTATTCGTCACAATGCTCTAAATTTCAATGGTACCCATGATGTCCTGTAGTAAGTACTTTTGCAGCAAATAAAACACACCCCAGTGAATTAAATTAAAATAGAATGTCTTTATAAATCAAGATATGCATAATTATAAAACAATGGCGCATATGAGACTGTATTGCGGGAAGGACGCTAGCCATGCATGATGCAATCTTTATTATAAACTTTGCACCATGAGATAGGTTGGCGGGAGAGTGCAATATAGTCACAGATGCACGTCATCATGCATAGATTGAATTATCTGTGGAATATTATTGGATTTTCAAAAGTAAACAAGGCTATTTTTTTTTTAAGTTAAATGTTAATTTTTAATTTGAAAGCAAGACAATTTGAACAGAGAGTGTTTTTTAATTGGAAGTGAATAGTGAATTGAATTAAGTAAAGAATAATCCACAAATAATCCTTTTATTAATTTAACATTTTTTTTTAAATTTTATTGGAAATTTCTGGACGTCATTTTTTTTAACAAGTGTATTCACAAATTTTTATTTTTATAACGCCTAACGTTATACCCTCCATGGTATTTACACAGACTAAACTTAATTTAATTACAATCATTGTGCAGTATAAGGTGTTTGGTTTAGTCTATTGTTTGGGTGACATGACATAATTTAGGCTAGGTTTTATTATTTGAAGTGTTGACTGAGGTTTTGCTTATAGGATCACCTGTTTGTACATCTGTCTATCACTGTCGAAAAAGGATAAAATACTCAATCAAATTTGATACAGAAATTTGTCAATGCATGCCAACCTTTTATAGATTCTAAGAAATCTAGTGCTCGAAAAATAATATACTGTACTAAATTAAAGACAAATTTTTTAAGAATTTTGTGATCTACTTGGTTTTCAAAGTATTTCTGAAAAGTGTATAAATTTTCTCCCATTCTGTTTTGTTTTTCATCTTAGTAAACAAGTTGAATCCTAACCAAAGTTGGTATGTCATGTGTAGTTTTTACAATCTACATTTTATTAAATTGTAATTTGAAACAAATTTAGTTAATTTTAAAAGTTTTCTTATTATAACCCTTATTCATAAAAAATAGTCATTAAATTGAGTATGACATAAAAATAGTCGAGCTTGACTCGTGAGAAAACCAATATCTCAACATACCGGGCATTTGTGATCTAGGCGTCCTGTATATTGACGACCGTGGTTTCGACCTCACTAGGTCATTTACGAGTCTTCCTAATACATATTAAATTACACATACATTTACACGCACAAACACATTACACTTCACATTAAATTTGAACGGTGCACCAAGATTATATGGCTTGTCAGTTGACTTGAGGGTCAGCTCTAGTAAAACAGAAAGCAACCTGCGACTTCAGCGTAGCGGCGGTAGGTTACGCGGACATTGCTCATCCTAATTCCATTTAAAAACCGCAATTGTTCAAATAGCGTTTTTTTTTAAAATAACAAACTCTTGAGGACAAAATTCCTTATCCGAATGGCTTTTTAATTTTTTGCTGTAATTAATAGTTACAGTGTAAAAAAAATATTAAAAATCGCCCTATAGCGGCGGTAGGTTACACGGACATTGCTCAGCCTAAATCCAATTTAAAACCCGCAATTGTTTAAATAGCGTTTTAAAAAAAATACCAAATTCTTCATGCGAATGGCTTGGTAGTTTTTCGCTATATTAATAGTGACAACATAAAAAAATATTAAAAATCAATGTTTTAAATTGTTAATAAATATTAAACAAAATGTTTTTCTTAGTTTTGAAAAAGCCATTTGCATGCATATTGGCCATAGCTTTAAAATGACATATCGTTCATAATTATCCGATAAAAAATAAAGGAAAGATTTGGATTTTAATTTAACATTGGTGTTATGGAGTGTCAGCCAACATGGCCGACAGCTAGAGCCGACCCTTAAGAATCGATTTAAGATGTGGACGTGGATGCATCCTATTACGTCTAAGACCGGATCGGGACTGAAGGTAAATGTTTGGATAGGTGGTGGTGGGGGAATAATAGGCTCGAAAGTTACCATCGTCTAAATCATTTATCAGGTCACATAAGGAATTGTATTTGAATTTCAACTGACAAGCCATCATGGTGCACCGATCAAATTTAATGTGAAGTGTAATGTGTGTGCGTGTAAATGTATGTGTAATTAATATATATTAAGAAGACTCGTTAATGACCCAGTGAGGTCGAAACCGCGGTCGTCAATATACAGGACGTCTAGATCGCAAATGCAAAGTAATGTTAAAATTCCTAAATTAAACATTGTGATCAAGAAGTATGATTCATAATGAATCAATATTACAAGTTTAATAATATTTCAAAATATTTGACTATACTTATTTATTTTGGACTTTATGTTTTTGTTAATACACATGCCAAATTTAAATGAAATCATTAAAATTCTTTGTTGAATCTTTAAATATATTTATTTAGGCTTCTATTTGTTTCAGCCCCTCGAGTCAATGCTTCGTTAGCTGCAGTAAACTGGACAACAATGGATGCTAAGACAGTCTATAACCTCCACAGAGCTATATCACACTTATACCCGTTATCCTGTTACTGGCACGGAGCTCAGCTACGACTTTTTCATGTAAAACCCTGTATTAATGTCAAATCTAGTTCTATAGAAAGTGAAAATGTCCTTACTTCAAATAAGTCGGCATTGGACTTTTTAAACAATGAGTGTTCCGATAAAACATCTAGTCAGAGTGTAAAGAACAAAGATATCCTACCCGGCCGTATCAGGTGGGATAAACAAACTAAAATACTGAGGATACAATGTTCGGACGGTAACTACGTATCGTGCGCTGGCCTGGCTTTTGTCGGCAAGAAACAAATGTCTACGACTGATTTTTATAATGGTTATCTATCGAAACGAAAAGAAAATGAATGGCTTTTAACGTGAGTATTGATGTTGTTATAGTTATATTAGTAAAAATATTTAACATTTATATTGTAATTTATTTCCTTTTGTCAATATCCTTCCTGATTCCAAGAAAATAATCACTTTAACGCAGCTGTAGTGCGTTTAGAAACACCAAATAACCTTGGATAGTGAAAGGATATCACAACAGGTGGTTGCTGTCTTAAAAGGTTGTCATTTTGATTCATGCATCTATGAGTTATAACAGAGTGTCCCATAAGTAAAGTGCCAAACTTCGGGGAATGGTTCTATGGGTCAAAATAAGAAAAAAGGTTCATATAAACACAGACCCGAAAACGCTTCGTTTTCTAGATATCCACCATTTTGTGTTTTGTACAAAATAATTCTTATCTAGAGAATGGTTTGACTGATTGAGTCCAAACTTGGCATGAAGTTTAACCTAACAATGATATATCTCAAGAAAAATAAGCGACTAAATCCAATCATGCGTTTCAAATTGGCGGCTGTTTGTAAATTTTAATCCTAAATTACTCAAAAACCGTACATTTTAACAAATAATGTCAAAACACCTTTTTGTAGCCCTTTTGATTCCCTATCGGATGGTGTAACTGTAAAACCAATCAGATGAGGGATAATAGTTAAGTTATGTGTAATAATTGGTTTGTTCAACCTGGCATCCTATACCTACATAATAAACACAGCAATATTGTATGTACATTCGTGTCATTATCTTTAACTTATATGAAAAGCTACCTGGTCTTGCACAGAATAAAACTGAAAAATAACCGCTCTTGGTTAATTTACAAAGCAATCATATTGCCTATCTCGCCCCTTCAGGCGGATCGCCGTCGCTATAAGCGAATGGTTTAAAACTTTCTTATTTCGAAAAAGTAGTGGAACTTTTTATTTAGCAAATATTGGCCCAAAATTTTTAATATAAGTATACAACGAAATGTGTTTTAAAGTGATGTGCAAGTTTTCAAGCGACATTTTTTTCTCTATCTGTTTTCTTCATACAAACTGGAAATTTTATCAAATATTTTTGTTACGGTATGTAATTTTATTTTTTCTAAATCTGTTGGTATATTATAAAGATGTTTAGAGTAGAAAATATTATTTATAGTATTAGAAGAAAAACAAAAATCATGATGATATCATCTTATCAAATAACAAAAATACAGCTTTTTTTTTATGAAATCCTTACAAATTCGCTAAAACAGGTCGGCACTTTTGGGTACATTATGGGAGAAATGTTTGGCACTGAAAGGGTTATTCAGGTAATTCTTAAAAGACAAAATAAGGTAATATATAATTTGACAGGTTATTCAATACCTTTTTACATATGATCTAATATTTTTGTTCTTGCTTACAAAAATGTAATTTTTACTTACACAAAGCCTTTGCTTTGATGGTTTCAGTCAATGATAATCCTTCATTGTGTATTTAAATAAACGCATGAAGTCGCTTCATCGGATGTAGTATTACTGTAGTAGGCTCCTCGCTGTGGGTGACTAATACTTATAATAGTAATTCTGGATTCACACTGACTGTGAACATGCTAATATAGGTTACACACAAAGAATATGCCGAAGTAAAGGCTTAAATAGTTAAAGGGAGGAGCTACTGCATGCGGCGGACTCGCTTGTCTTTACCTTCATAAGTTAGTTATAATTTCGGACCTGCAGAGGAAAGTGTAACTTTAGTTAAATAAACTGGTTACATGAGTAAAGATCAGCTGTTTATTTAACAAACCTTCTCCACCGTCCTGACAACGTCCTGAAGCTCGCACGAAGAGCAAAAAGGGAGACACAGCAACAACTGTTCACAGTAATGCACACACCTAATAAATAATTTGAGACGGTCAAACGTTCCCGCTTAGCTTTGCCCTCGACTAGCGTTTTCCGTTTGAGGAAATATCGACTTCAGTTTTTTTTTGCTGAGCGGTTTAATTTCCTTTTAAACTTACTGAACCCTTTTTAGGTCATTTAAATTAGAATTATCTTTTTCTTTTGACTAGCTTTGCTTTTAATATTATTTGTGTATACTACTCTTACCTCGGACTGTGCCGTTTGGAAGAACGGTTTTTTAAATCCTATTATCTTAAACAAAATATTTATACAGTATGTATATTCGAAGAGCACTTCTACACTTAAAATGTATTACAAAATTGAAAAAATACATAGGAAATGTGCTATAATAATGTAAGCCAGCCTTCAGTACGTTATTAGTGATTAAAGTTTATTTTAACAAAAATTATGTGTACTTCCTTGTACAATATACAAAATAAAATACCTGAACTTGTTTTCAATGAAAATACAACTTATAACTTATCCTAATTCTTAATAGGCCTAACTAATAATTATTGTGGACAATTTAACCTTACTATGCATTTACTAAAAGAAAATCCAAAGGGAATATTTATGAATTTACTGAATTTAATTTCAATAATTTTCCCCCAAATATCATATAGGCTATAAAAATTTAATATATTTCTTCGCATTAATGAACACTGGGTACCTTAGATTATTGTTTAAATGGTCTCTGATGCTCTCGCATGCGATGTTCACCGGTGTTGGAGATCTCATAGTTTCATCGAAATCAGCTGTTTGGTTCTTGAATACTGCAGCTCGACTCTCGGGAAAGCTGCTATATTAAAGTTGTATTGGTATGAAGATATTTCTCGTTGATTAAAGTTGACATCGTACTGCTGTAAGAGTTGAATCGGCGTTTATACTGAATACTATTATATTAATAGATACATTTAATTTTCAAGTCGCGGTTTAAAGGTACCGGCCACGTAACTCCATCACGACATTCGGGGTATTCTCACTCTGTAAAAAACTCTTCTCCAGGTACTCCTTCT
This sequence comes from Philaenus spumarius, assembly GCA_018207615.1. Lineage (NCBI taxonomy): Eukaryota > Metazoa > Arthropoda > Insecta > Hemiptera > Aphrophoridae > Philaenus > Philaenus spumarius. The sequence continues at coordinate 17,920 of JAGFPH010005422.1, read as the reverse complement.
TTTTACTAAAAATACGAAATCCAAAATGGTTGCCTTCAGTCTGGCCAACCTATCTATTTTATGAATTTAACTGTGCGTCGGCCGCTTCTCATAGTGTTCAGTGTCAAGCTCACATGTGCGTCCTTAGCAGTGAACGTGATGATAGTACTCAAACGTTAAAGTTATAAAACATGTATATGCGACCGTAGTATGTGCGGATAGTTTACTCCAGTCGCGTAAATGCGAAGCCAATTCTGAAAAAGTTAAAATATATCCTTTTTCGGGGGAAATCCAACTACCCGAATTTTTGATTATCCGAATGGGGTCCGGTCCCAATTGATTCGGATAACTGGAGTTCTACTGGACTGATGTCTCATTTTCTTTGTTTTGTCTTACTGGTTACGTACAAACTTGAATGGTAGTTGTCGATTTATTGGTTCTTTCATTATTCAATTTTCACGAACTGTAATTGTCTTTTAATAAATTTTGCTTGATTCATGTTTACTTTTAAAGTTTTTTCCTTGCACGCTGTTAATTTTGTGTAAATAATCCCCCTCCCCCACTACTTCTCATAAACTATTCTTTGGGTATAGTGATAGGCTATTATATCGTTAAGTTTTTATAGTTAGGGTTGTCTTGTTGGTATTGTACAAATATATTATTTTATTAGATGTTAGGCGAAGTTAGATAATTTGTGTTTTAGTAGTAAGCCACCGTGAAAAATCACAGGCTGATTAATTAAGTACTCATCAGAAATACATCATTTAAAAAACTAACTATCTAAAAACAACATTAAGGAATACTTATCTAGGCCTATAGTCTTTCCGCTCGGCCATGACACCTGGGGAATTAAGCGACTTCTCGGAAATCAACCCCCCCTCCCTACCCGCTCGCCGGGCCGGCCGGTGGCAAACAATGACTCACCTAGTGGAGGGGGAGTTGAGGTCCGAGAAGTAACTTAAGCTCCTAGGTATCACGGCTGAGCGGAAAGACTATAGCTAACTATGCTGATGGGGATTTTTAACTCGGCAAATGTGTACAATAAATGTTTTTAAAACTGTAGACCTATTTGCTAAACATTTATGTTTATTTATATAGTCTACGTTATTATATATTTAAATAAAAATACTATCTTTTAATTGCTTTTTATTTTATATTGATTGATCAAATGATTTAGAAGTTATTAATATTATAGCGAAGAAATTAATAATCGAATATGTTTATGTTATACGAAGATGTACGAATGTTTCCGAAGTTAAACGAATAGATATCTCTTCTTTAAATTTGTATAAACAAATAAATTGATGATAAAAGGTTGTATTTATAAACAGTTTATAACTTCGAAGTAAATATTATAACGTTTATTATAGCATGCATTAGTTCTATAACTCTTATTTAAAAAAATCAACTTCACAAGAAATTATAACGATTGAAGTTGTAAAAATAACACCAAATTATAATCTACACTTGGTTTGTTTAAGTATTACAGATGATGGGTGAAATCAGCTGTTATATTATATATGTTACTCATGTATGGACGTACACTCGCTTTTAGTTGATAGTTAGATTTGTTGTCATATTTTTTTTTTTTTGCAGTTGATTACTTGTTGAGGAGGTTGCCTTAGTTATTGGTTATGTTTTAGCCAACAAATTTGAGCCGAGTTTATAGAATATATTATTTGATAGGCTGGCCTAAAACTCGGTTGTATTTAAAATATTTTACTTTTATTTGGGTCCATAATATTTTCATAAGGAAAGTTTGTAAAATTCGTAATGGCTATGTTTGGAACTATTGATATAAAATAATATTTTTTTAATGGACACTAGATTAGGGGATATACAGGCGTGCCTTCAGTTGTCAGGAGTGTAGAAGTTTGCGGGACAGATCAAAGATATTCTTCTCGCGTGTCTAACTGGAATAAGACTGTGGCAACTCATCCACAGGTAGTAGATGACAGACTTTCCCCTTTTCCTCCGTAGGGTGGATCTAGGAATGTAATCTTGCTGGTTACTATGGCGATACTTGACAGGACAGTGGACCTTGTGAATAGCTGGTCATTTCTTTATAGTATTACAATAAAACCCCGATTAACCAAACTTGGGTCAAACAAAATCCGGGTTATCCGAAAATCCAAAAATAATAGCCCTATTGTATTGTTTGTACAATATTTAATTTTTGTTTTTTTAATCAAAATTAGAACCTTTTTCTACGACTTAAACATCTATTAGAAAATAAATAGCGGCTTTAAAAATAATGTGCCAATGTCAAACTTTGAATTCAGTTTTTAGAACTCGAAACTTGTTAGAAGTCCTACCTTTCCTTTGATGTCGGCCCGCCTATTTTCTCCCTTCTCAGAATCAAACTGCGAAATAAACAAACTACGGTACGTATTTATTTTCACACGTTTATGTAAGCGCACAGAGTAACTGAAACTTTATTTTTAACGTTTTACACACAAAAAGTTGGTTGAAAATGTGGAAAAATGTAATCTCCGGATGGTCCCGTCAAAGTCGGTAGAGGTGGTTCCACCATTGCAACACTGCTAACTCTCCCACCCCTCCTAAGGAACAATTCACACCGACATTCCCGACGCACTCAACGCCTGCTATGTATCGTAAGCATACGCTTGGGAAGCGATTTTTTTTTATAAACATAGCCGCTATGTTTCTACTGACGCATGCACACTCGCCTTTCTTTCTTCCTCTCCAAGTCGACTTCCAAACCACGTGTAATTGTTTGTTTTGATTAAATTATATAGCCTGGCAGGGTAAATTGCACATAGCGAGTATCACAGGCATAGCTTGCGTCCGCGGACGGGCTCTATATTAGGTGTGTGAAGGCCTTAATACCATGACACACACGTTTAGAGTGATGCAAGAAACAAACAAAATTACCAAGTGTTTTGAATGAGTAGTTCATAAGCTACAAACTATGAAATACAGTGTACTGTATATTGATGTACTGTAATCCTAAAAATGTAATTTTAACTTAAATAAATAACATAAGTATAGCCTACACTGAGATTTTTGAATTTGTGTGACCTTCAAAACTGTTAAGATGTTCATGGCTTAACCGAAAAATTTTTTTTCCGAAACGGCTTCGCCCTCTTCAGTTCACTTTTAACCGGGGTTTTACTGTATTTCTTCGTTAGCTATTAAGGTAGAAATTTAATTCTGTCCAAAACATATTAAACCAAATGCACGGTTTCTAATCAACTGTTACGGGTAAATACCTGGAATTGAATCACAAGAATATTTATGAAGGAAGGAATTCTTTTAATTGTAAATAAAAGTAAAGGTATTGCACTCAATTTACTTGATAGTACCCTAACACTCTAGCCCAGTCAATAGAGCAAAAAAGGGCTAATTTTGTTATTGAATTTAACAGCAAGCAACAATCACAGTGACTTTAAGTGTATCACATAGGTATGTAACGTACAAAAACTATCGTGAAAGGAGCTTTTGGGCGTTTTTTATAAATAAAAATAATAATAAATTAAGACTTTTTTGGGTTTTTCGTTGATATTATAAAAAGTTATGAATGGATCACCATACCTCCAGTGGGACATTTGTAGAGAATTAAAAACCCTACAAAATGGTTCTTTTCATACCTCAATCCAAATATTTTTCAAAGAAAAAAGTAGAAAAATGCAAAAAATTACCATTTTTCAAAAATCCGTATCTTTGAATGTAAAATATTAAGGGCAGAACTGTTGTTTATTATGTATAATTTAAACCCGTTGAAGATACATTTTGTTTCACTAATAGTTTTGCTACAATTTTAGTATAAAAAATTTAGGTCATTATATTGCAAGCAGAATAGAGCCTGATGCACAGCTTGCCATTCTGTTCTCCTCCGCTGCTGGTTCCCCCTCTACAGATAGCACCAAGTAGCGTGAAGCGTCACTTGAGCATGCGCTGTAACGTCTTACCCTCTCCTACTCGACTGTGAGTCTACAGTACAGTCACCACCAAAAAGTGTTGATATATAATCAACACGACTACATAGCAGACATGAATTAGGTGCGGCTCTGATTGTACTCCGCCACGAGAGGGGAAATGTGGTGGGAACCGGCGTACGAGATTTGCGCACCCCCGCTTCGCGCTCCATCCTAATTGGCGCTATCTGTACCACTGCATCTTTCTCCATCGGTCGTAAATTTATGCTTTTCGCGCTATTTTCGGAAGCATTTTATCATATTTTATCAACCTTATTCAAAAATCGAAAATATACGAATTGTAAATTTTAATGTCTACTTTCAGAATCCGTTCAGGAAATTTAAATTGGGCAACACAGGTTAATAAGGCACATCATGCAAGATTGTGGTATACATTTTTTATACTAAAATTGTAGCAAAACTATTGGTGCAATAACTTTCATCTTCAATAAATAATTATGTGTTGAATTACAAATAATAATCAATCATTTTCCGAAAGTTCTGCCTTTAATATTTTAAATGAACAAAGATGTGAATTTTTGAAAAATGGTAATGTCTTAGCGTTTTTCCTACTTTTCTCGGTGAAACATTGTCCGATTCGGGTCTGTAAAAAAACATTTTGTAAAGTTTTTAATTCTCTATAGATATCCCATTGAAGGTATCGTGATCTATTCATAATATCAACGAAAATCCCAAAAATGTTCTAATTTATTGTTATTTTTATTTATAAAAAATGCCCAAAGCTCCTTTCCTCATAGTTTTTAATTTTACATACCTATGTGCTACCCTTAAAGTCACTGTGGATGACGCTTGCTGTTAAATTTAATAACACGGAAAAATATCTATTGGTCTACTTATGATTATACCGAGATTAAAATTGGTTTCATAAAATTAGTGAGAACATCTCTCGGACTATATATAGGCCTACCTGTATGTTTCAAGCAGTCACCAACTGTTTAATACAGTGATAATGGAGTTGAGAAGTTATTTAAGATATGTGAAACAAAATATACTGTAACCTAAATATGTAAACATCTGTCCTGACAAATTGTTTACCTTTCTAGAATAGAAGGTAGACTTTTATACGTTCAAAATTCAATAAACTCGTGTCAAATACATTTAAATAATAAAAATTGTCCCATTATTCTAAATAAGTATTTTTTATTATACAAAACAAGTACAGTGTTAATCTGTCTTTATGCGATCGGATGACTTGTTGCTCGGTTTGTAGGTTTGTAGAAACTTAGGGAACCAGAAACATGCATTCAGTAAACGTAAGAACACCCAAGCGGTGAACGCCAGAGCCAGGTAGGACACAGATGTGACTGCCATTCTCCATATATCTACTCCTACTGATTGTGTTTTCATCCTAGACGGAGAACAAAAAGCACACACAATGTAGATCAATTTTAAGCTTAATTTTTTTATTTATTTACTTGCCACAATACAGGACAAATATCCAATGTCAGATGACATGTCAGTGCAATACAAAATAGAACAACACACAAAACCTCAATAATAAATATTTAACACTGCATTACTAAAGTTTAAAATTACATACTAAACTTTTTTTTTAACAAAAACTACACCTCCAAACATGCCACAATCCGCAATCCGATCATTTCTGCAGCTTAAACTCCCCAACTGAATAAAAACAGTTGTCCAACAGATGTGTTTTTAACACCTTTTTAAATTTATTTAAATGTTCAATTTGCTTAAAATAACTGGGGATTTTGTATTTTATATTTCAATACATCTCTATAGTTTGGTGCTTTCTCAAACATTGTGGTCTTATGTAAAGGATAATTTAACAAATGTTTACATCTTGTTGAGTAGCTATCCATGTTTGGTTTTATATTTTAGAAATTTAGAATATTTTGATTTAATAAAACATAATACATTCTATATACAGAGTGTTCATAAAGTCCCTTTAACTCCCTTTATTTAGCAAATTTCCATAGGAAAAATGAGCTATTGCAGTGGCCCTTATGGTAAGACCCAAGGTCGGGAGTAGCAAATGAGCACCGATCATGGTCCCCAGAACACGTTTTGGGGTGTCATTAAAAATCATATATATATGTATTCGCACTCTAGCAGCCGCATTTTAAGTCTGATTTGGTTCAAATTTGGTACACATGTTGGTTGTCTACATCGCTCGGACGAGTTCGTTAGTCAAAAAAATCCAACAATCGGAGGCACGTTTTTTGACCGGAAGTAACTATTTTTTGTGATTTTTCCTACGAGAATACATTTTTTTGGAGTTTTTTCTACAAATATAAATGTAGGATGTTATTCTGCACATTTTGTTTTTTTACGCGACCTTATAGCTCGATTGGTTCCCCCAAAATCGATCAAAACATAAAATACCATAGAAGAACCCGGTTCAAAGCCATGTGGTGGATACTACCGTAGGGTTGGCGTGCGAAGCACGCAATGATTTGCGCATTGAAGATACCCCCAATATGCGGAATGGCGTGCGAACGCAATTCATTGTGTATTGAAGATACTCCCAATATGCGGAATGGCATGCGAACCATTTTGCAGCTGTTCAGCACCGTCGGGAATAGACCTATTTCCCAAATTGTTGGTTGATACCGTAAAACATAGGCCTATTTGGAAATTTGCTCAACTCACGTCAGCGGTTCAGCTGCGTGGTCGAATTATAAATTTTGTTATTGAAAATAAGTTATCAAAACTTTGTATACCGGTATATATTTTGTTGCATAACAGGACTAATTTTTTTACAATCTGAACCTTTATGATTTTGGGGTGCTTAAGGGGAGTTAAAGAATTCAAATATAAATTTAGGTCATGTAAAACACCATTGAAAAGCTTATTTAAAGAGAAACAGAATGGCGCAAACTAGAGCTTAGTAATGTTGCTTCGTTTCAAAGTAATGGACAATTAAAGTTCTGGAAAATGACATTGTATTGTTATCATTATAACAAAGAAGAGTATTAATTTGTTAATATTAGGAATAAGTAGGTTATATGTTATTTTTGAGAACTTGGATTGCCTATTACTTTGAAACGAAGCAAGATATTAAGCTCTAGTTTGCACCATTGTGTCTCTCTTTTAATAAGCTTTTCAATGATGTGCTACAAGACCTACCTTTATATTTGAAATTTTTAACCCCGTGCCTCCCTAAGCCCCCCAAAATCATAAAAGTTCAGATATGTCAAAAAATTTGTCAAGTTATGCAACAGAAGATATATACAAAGTTTTGTTAACTTATTTACAGCAACATAAATAATTCGACCACGCAGCTGAACCGCTGACATGAGTTGAGCAAATTTCCAAAATTAAGTTTATAGACCGATATTTTAGGGTTTGACCAACAATTTGGGAAATAGGTCTATTCACGACGGTGCTGAATAGCTGCAAAATGGTTCGCACGCCATTCCGCATATTGGGAGTATCTTAAATAACACAAAGCATTGCGTGCTTCGCACGCCATTCCACATATTGGGATTGTCTTCAATACACAATGCATTGCGTGCTTCGCACACCATTCCACATATTGGGATTGTCTTCAATACACAAAGCATTGCGTGCTTCGCACGCCATTCCACATATTGGGATTGTCTTCAATACACAATGCATTGCGTGCTTCGCACGCCA
>JAGFPH010005421.1:64008-84363 GCA_018207615.1 Philaenus spumarius | reverse complement strand
TTGGGACCATGATCAGTGCTCATTGACCACTCTTGACCTAAGGTTTCACCATTCGATTCACAGGAATAGTTCGTCTTTTGTATTTAAATTCCCTAAAAATGTCACTACACAAGACAACACAAACTTACATAAACTTATTTCGCCCGGCACCTGCTCGTGGTACCTGACTCATCACGCGTTGTTCTATAAAGAACAACCTAAAAAAAATAATCAAATTTTAAAATTATGTGTTCCTCCAAAGGATTTACCTAAAAAAAATAGTATAAACTGTACTTTTACCTTTCGTAAATTAATTCATTATCATAAGTATTTTAATATATCCATATCTGAACTGTGGAATTCTTCTTGGAGGAGATTCGTCAGTTGGAAATATACAAAGGTTTTTGTCTTGAAAAAAAAAGCTATAAGGCTATGGCAGGTCTTAAAAAAGCTGAGTCATTTAGGGTTGCTTTTAAAAAACTTGGAGTTCTTACACTTCCGAGTATACAGAGTGATTTTCTTAAATGGGCCACCATTGGCATCTCAGAAACTATAAAAGTTACAACAATCTTTAAAGGGGGGACCTTTCCTTGTTTTTTGGGAAATTAAAAAATATGTAATTAAAATATTTGTAAATGGCCGCCATATTCCAATATGGCAGTCAACTTTGATATTTCTTATGGAAGCCCCTATTTTTTATGACGGATTTGGATTTAACATGCAAAATTGAGACGTTTTTATTATCATTGGTGTTTTTTTTGATAAACTTAACCGTTTAGCCGCTAGGAGCGCTGAAATTTTCATAAACTCTTTTTCAACAATTATTAAAGAGGCATGTTTTAAAATTTGCAAACAATAAAATTTAACTCAAAGGGTAATATTTTGTACAATGGAAAGTTAAAAAGATGATGTAATTTCACAAATACTTAATTTTATACAAAAAATGTACTTAAATTAGTGTACAAAAATCACCCCTCCTACCCCACCATACAAGTCACAGTGAATCTGTTTAATAATTTAAATATGTTTGTGAGAAAGTATGTGTCAGTTCCTGGTACCGTTTATTTAAGAGTAATTTAAGTACGTTTTTTGTATAAAATAAAGTATTTGTGAAATTGACACAGCTTTTTAACATTCCATTGTACAAAATATTGCACTTCAAAAAAACACCAAGAATAAAAACGTCTTACAATTGTATTTAAAACCCAAATCCGTCATAAAAAATAGGGGTTTCTATAAGAAATTTTAAAGTTGACCTCCATGTTGGAAAATGACGGCCATTTAGAAATATTTTAACTACATATTTTTTAATTTCCCAAAAAACAAGGAAAGGTTCTCCATTTAAAGTTTGCTGAAAAATTAATACTTTCTGAGATCCCAATGGTGGCCCAATTAAAAAAAATCACATAAAATAGAACATTTTTTAGAGGCTGTAGCTCATAAACGGTTGGGTTTTGGGAAAAAATACAAAAGAATAAAAATGTCTTAAATTTGTGTCCTCAATCGAAATTCAACATAAAAATAGGGGTTTCTATTTGAAAAAATTAAGTTGGCCGCCATATTGGGAAAATGGCGAAGTTTTTGGAAATGTTAATATTGTATTTTTAATGCAAGGGAAAAAGTAGGGAAGGTCCCCCATTTAAAGATTGTTGTAACTTTTATAGTTTCTGAGATGCCAATGGTGGCCCATTTAAAAAAAACACTCTGTGTATATATATTTGAGTGTGATATACTACTTTAAATTTAAATGTGATCTATCCAAAATAAAGATATACACAGTTATAGTACCAGACAAGCTAATAATTATTGCGCTAGACAGCACAGACTGAATCTATACAGCAAACTTCCTTCCCTACCTGGTGCTAGACTGATAAATAAGCTACAACAGAGCATTAAAAATTTGCAGGTTATTTTACCTTTTAAAAACAGCCTTAGACAACTTCTTTTGTCTAGATCTTTCTACTCTGTGGAGAAGTTTTGTGTACTGTAGCCAGCTTTGAAATCATGGATGTGTTCTTCAATTTTAAATTGAATATTATTATTTGTTATATTCTTTTAATTGTTCAAAGTGTGATTGGTATAAAGTTGTTATATATTGTGTGTGTTGTAGTATTTATAATAGTTATTCTATTAAATTGAAATTATGAATATTATATTTTTATCAATTATTGTAGTACATCTATAATTTAAATTTTAGTTGAATTTTAAATCATATTGCTTGTTCCCCCCTTTTAGTTAGGATTTCTATTATTTGTGTAAATTGTGTTTTATTATTTGTTATATGTTTTTAATTGTACAAAATGTAGCTGGTTTAAACTTGTTAATGTTGTAGTATTTAGGCTATATTAATTATTCTATTTAAATTATACATTTTATATTTTTATTAATTAATTATTGTAGTATATGAAAATGTTAATATTGGACGTAGCCTATTCATGTATATTTGTAATGAAATAAAAAGAGATGAAATATTTTAACTATAACTAAAGTTACTTTGTTTTTTATAATTCTGGTCACGTGGTTTTGTTTTAACGCTAAAAAATTCCATCTCCATCTTGAGATATTTCTACGCTCTTCTGATGGCATCAAAACATCACTAAAATTAAAAAAACCTAACTCTTTCGACCATCAAATGCAGCAAATATACACTTCATGATTGTATAGCGTCTGCTTGTTTATGTTGAGTATTTTTATTAATTGAGTCATTTTTCGACCATTGCACATTGCAGACCAAAATCCTTTTGTTAACAATGCGATGACAACCTCAGACAAGCCATGGAAAATCTGAAAAAGTTAACACAGTTACAATGTAGTAACGAGACACAATTGAAAAAAATATAAAATAACTAAAATCGTTGTTATTTTTGCAACTTTTATACTAAAACTACAATTAATCGGTACTTATAATTTTCTTCTTTACTTTCTAGGAATTTTTATTCAGAATTAAGTTTACATTAATTTTTTTCGTTAAATTATTCTAAACTTGAATAAATACATAATATTTAAACCGGGTTTTCATTTTGTAATCTACAATCAACTCCTAAGCGAGTATATGAGTAACATATAATATAACAGCTGATTTCACCCATCATGTGTAAACCCAGTGTAGATTATAGTTTGTGGTTATGGTTATAACTTCAATCGTTATAATTTCTTGTGAAGTTGATTTTTTTTAAATATGAGTTATAGAACTAATGAATACTATAGTATACGTTATAATATTTGCTTTGAGGTTATAAAGTATATATAAGTACAACCTTTTATCATCAATATATTTGTTTATACAAATTTAAAGAAGAAATAGGCCTATCTATTCATTTAACAGCTGATTTCACCCATCATCTGTAAGACTTAAAAAAACCCAGTGTAGATTACAGTTTGGGGTTATGTTTAGGTAGGCCTAGATAAGTAGGCCTTAATGTTGTCTGTAAATAGTTTTTTTTTTTTAAATTGTGTATTTATAATGTGTATCTAATAATTGAGACTGTGATTTTTCACGGTTGTTTACTAGTTTGAACAATAATTAACTTTGTTCTTAAATATGACTGGTATTATAAAACTCTATAACGCGTTAAATTTATAAAATAAAGGTGAACAAAGTACTCGCAGTACTGCACCTAAACCACTAAATAATGCTGAAACCATATTCAAATAGCAGACAAAAAGTGTGGGTTTGGCACTAAACTGTGTGGTTTCTCCACATTGCCAACTGTGTGTAGTTATGGCCATGTGAGAGGTTCAGTCTAGACAGCTGTAGATAATGGTTTGTTTTTAACCTACCTGTTTATGAAAGCTTTTGAAATGTGTCTGAAAATCTGAAATTTAATTGTTTAACATATTTTTACTTTCTCACTATACTATAGCATAGTATAGTGATCGCAAAAAAATCGATGATGAGATTTTTGTGGAAATTTTCGTTTTGGGACTCCCTGAGTCAAAAAAGTGGTTTTTACAAAATGTCTATCTGTATGTATACAAAGCTAGAGAGACAAATATTCTTTCGATTTCGAACAAATTTGCAAAAAACATGCCAATTAAGCTTGTATGGATGCACGAAAAAAGGTTTTGAACATTTTTGAAAATCAGTTATTTTGATAAAATTTTCCTTATTTGTAGTCCTTTATGTACCCTACCATATGCAAAAACCGCATATTTCAAAAAAATTCTCGTTTAGCTAATAATAATAATAATATCTAATTTTTAATGGTCATTTTGGCCAAAAATGGGTTGTTTTTCAAAATTTGTCAAAACCTTTTTTCGTGCGTCTATATAGCAATAATTGACATGTTTTGGTACACATTTTTACGAAATCGATTGAATAGTTTCCTCTTTAGCTAATAGGCTAATGCTAATATTTATTACTGCCCCTTCTACTTTAATGTACTACCCCCTCTCCTGCTTTAAAACAATAATTATGAAGTCACAGTTGGGGTTACATACGGGGGTTGGCGTGCGAAGCACGCAATGCATTGTTTATTAAAATACTCCCAATACAGAGGTTGGCGTGCGAACACGTAATGCATTGTGTATTGAAAATACTCCCGATAGGGGGGGTTGGCGTGCAATGCACTATGCGTCGGCCGCTTCTCATAGTGTTCAGTGTCAAGCTCACATGTGATCCTTAGCAGTGAATCTGTTTAATAATTTAAATATGTTTGTGAGAAAGTATGTGCCAGTTTCTGGTACCGTTTATTATGTTTTAAAGTTAAAGTATTTTTAATGATGATGCGCGCTTGTGTGTACGCGCTCTATATATAACTCATGAAACTCATATATCGAATTCTTTGAGGTGTTAATCAAAGCGTATTAACGTCAGCATTATTTAAAAAATTACGCAGAATTTTGTTCCAACTATTAAATTTATACATTTTTTACTGCGCTTGTAAATTAGGATGGGCACAATTAACTACATCTTAACAATTCAATACATTTTGTTTACTAGTAAGTTGTTACTGATATTGTCTAACGGTTGAATCCATTTGATAAAATGGTAAGACGTTTTTGAAATTTTGAATATGAAAAAAAAAAGAACATGTTTTATTTTACAGATGCGCCTGTAGCGCCAAAGTATCTTTTAAAGCAATCGGAAATTTTGAGTGTCCCCTAAAAATGGGGGATTTTGGGGGAAACTCAAAATTTTTAAATGGGAAGTATGGTCATGTGATACCTCATTTTAAAGGGCTATTTAAGACTAGGAAAATGACATAAAGAATATAAAAATCGGACTACCCAAAACAAAATGGTTTCCCTAAACGTGTTAAAATAAATCGACATAAAGTTGCTATATCTCGAAAAGGAAGAGTTTTTAGAAAACATTTCAAGAGACAAAAGATGTTTATTTCAAAGTGCTTGACCTAATATTGCTTCCAGATCGATTTCGTAAATTTTTAAGTCGACTCCTACATTTTAAAAATTAAAAAAAAAAATAAAATTTACGAAATCGATTTGAAAGCAATTTGTTAAATCAAGCACTTTTTGAAATAAAAATTTTTTCTAAAACTCTTCCTTTTCGCGATATTAGCAACTTTATGTCGATTTATTTTATCACGTTTAGGGCCGCCATTTTGTTTTAAGTGGTCCCATTTTGATTTTCTTTATGCCATTTTCCTAGTCCTAAATATACCTTTAAAATTAGGTATCACATGACCATACTTCCCATTTAAAATTTTTGAGTTGCCCCCAAGATCCCCCATTTTTAGTTGACACTCAAAATTTCCGATTTTTTCAAAAGATACTTTGGGCTAAGTTAATATCGTTCCCCAAAGGATATTTGTTTGTTTTAACAAACACAAAAGTTAAAGGGGGTGAGTGGGACTTTTAAGACACCTGGTATGTACCGTAGTAAATTGCTTCTATAATGTACGGTATTATATTCACAGTGTGACTCTATGACGGCTCAGGCAATTTCAATTGTTTTTATTTATTTTATAGTGAAACATTCTAATGACAATTTTGTCATTGCTTTAGTAAATAAAAACTTAACTAACCAGTCGTAATATTAATTCGCATATTACTTTTGTTTTGATGTTGATATTTCATTATCTAGTTTGATTAGGACAAACCTATGTACTGGCAAGTATGCCTCGTTTAGGTCCTTGTATCTGTGTCTATGCAAGGAATTTGGTAATAAATAAATAATAAATTGCAAGTATTAAATCAGATGTAATAGAAACTTGTTCATTGAATTTTTTACAGTAACATTTGATTATCGAACAAACCCTAAAATCTTACATGATCTGAGTTATGTATTTTAAACGGTTACATATTTAAAATTTACAAATATAATTTTTTAAACTACTTATGTAAATATATGATATACGAGGTCTGTCACGGTTTTCACGTAATATTAGTAACCAGTTCAAATTTATATGTTGACATTATTGAAGCTCTTTGTTCCATCGTCTATCAGAAGCCAATACTCAGACAGTATGCTTTACTGTACTGTGATCATGCATTGATATTCCCAATACAGAAATTCACCAATAAATCAGTTTTAATGTTAACCCATGTTATGTACAATGCAAGCCTCAAGACATTTAACTGAGATATTGTGTCCAGACAGTTTAATACAAACTACACTACAATGCGCAGTAAATAGCTGTTATGATGTCAAACATTTTGTATTTTTAGAATTTAACCTTCGAATTAATTTGTATACTGTTTATAACTAACTAGTTGACTCGTACGGCGTTGCCCGTGGTGGTTGGTATTTTCAGTCTTTTTAACGTAATTGTATTCTTTTTAAGTGTTCAGTCAGTGAGTGGTATTTGGCTATTATATATATATAGATCTTAAATAATAAAAGCACTATTGTCATAATAATAAAAGATCTGAAATTATGATTTTCGTAACTTTGATCCCCACAAACCCCTCCTGAAATTTCGAAACTTTCATACCCGTTCTTAGTGAGCACCTATGGCCCTAGAGGAGGAAGCTGCATACCAAATTTCATTCCAATCCGTTCGGTAGTTTTGAAGAAATCGTGATTTAATATCTTTGATCCAACCCAAACCCCCCTAAAATTTCGAATTTTTTTAAAACACTTTCTAAGCGAGCGCCTATGGCCCTAGAGGAAGCTACATACCAAATTTCATTCCAATCTGTTAGGTAGTTTTGGAGAAATCGTGATTTAGTCATTTTTACCCCACAACCCCCCTAGAATTTCCAATTTTTTAAAACCCTTTTTTAGTGAACATTTATGGTCCTAGAGGAAGCTACATATCAAATTTCATTCCAGTCCGTTCGGTAATTTTAAAGAAATCGTGATTTAATAACTTTGATCCCCCCAAACCCACCTAAAATTTCAAATTTTTTCAAACCCTTTCTTAGTGAGCACCTATGGCCCTAGTGGAAGCTACATACCAAATTTAATTTCAATCCGTTCTGTAGTTTTTGAGAAATTGTGATGAGTGAGTCAGTGAGTGAGTGGTATTTCGCTTTTATATATATATGGATAAGAATGATTTGTGGGGAGAAATATTTTCCCCGCACATTTATGCACTTTTAAACTAAAATTTTGGATTTATTTTTATAGATTTTGAATAACTTTTTGGTGTTTTATCCAATTTAAATAATGTTTTTAATACTTTGTAGCCTATAATATAAAGAAACGTTTTGGGTAAGGAAAACCAAGCGCTGTTTCTATAAAAAATGCTATAAGGTGATATTTCAAAATATATTTACCAAACGTTTTGTATTATTATAAAACAGATTTTAATTTAGTATTTTTTTGGTATAGTGTTTTCCATACCGAAAAATCTTCTAAATATATCCAAGATAAAGACAAGTGGTAAAAATTTCAATAGCCTAGGTCTAATACTTTAAATGTTATTCAATCATAACTACATCCAAACATGGAACAAGTAAACTTTCGGGAAACGGAGTTCAATGTTTCAACACTGTATAATCGCGAATTGCACTATCTTTCTATTTTACTTGTTTTTAATATGAAAAAATAATCAAAATGTCTAAAAATGTGCAAACATTTTCAAAAAAGTATGTAGAATAGGCCTATAATAATTAAATAAAAGAAATTTTAAAAACCCAAAACATTTTGATTTTTGGTGGCGGATCCCCTTTACACAGTATATGTACTTAAAAATAAGAAGTTTATGTCCCTTATGTAAATACACTGATTTTTTATAAGAGGCATTGTTAACAAAGCTAAATTTATTGTATTTGCATTTTCTTTAAGTGTCTTTGTTGACAGAGTAACAATACAATAATTTGATTTCCCCTAAATTTTTCCTTAGTTTCGCCTCTTAAAATTATCATTTAAAAATGGACTTGTCATTGTAGTTTGTCTTTTTCTACATTTCCAACTTTTTCCGACCATATAAAAATAGTTAGTCTAGACAACTGAAGGCAATGGTTTGTTTATTTAAATATAATCTTGTAAAAAAAAGTTCACGACTGTTTCATTTCTTAAATTTTTGTTTACAACAAATTGTTACACAACACAGCTGTCTTGAATACATATTTAAGGTGAACACATCTATACCATGTACAAGTTTTAAAAACAACCATGTTGTAGAAATATTAAACAAAATACAAATTGACTATAATATTCGTGTAGATAAAGTAATGGTTTAGAAAGTTTTTATATTATTTAAGTATTTTAATCCATCGTCTATTAATCACAATGCCTTACTTTGGCTATACATAGATGTTCCCAATACAGACTTCGACAATAAATCAGCCTTATAGTCAAGACATGTACATTGCAAGCTTCTAGGCATTACTCTGTGATAATGTATCGAGACAATATATTATTACCGACTACACTACATTGTGCAGTACTGTAATTAGTGGCTATTGCATTAGGCTTCTTGTGTAACGTACTATGTGCTGTGTATCTTATAATGCATAGAATTTTTTATACCAGTATCTAGTACATAGATTATTCTGTATAAAATACATTATACGTTTAACATCAGATATTTAATATCAGATATTTCCTCTAATTATCTTAATACTTACACATTAAAACACATTTTAATAATAAGAAATCCAACATGGGCTCTATACCTATGGATGGGAGTAATTCTGGTATCAAAGTTTAAAGACCCATTTTACAAAAATAAAGCAAGAGACAATACAATAACAAATAACTACCATAAAAAGGAGAGGCCAAAAGAAATGCATGTTATTAAACTATTATTATTATGAAACCAAATAAAAAAACCTTTACGATATTTATATACAGTCTATATATAAGCGGCTTTGTCCTGACTGAATGACTGACTGATATAGAATCAACTTAGAACAAACAATACTTGAGAAACAAATAGGAAAATACTGTTCAAATTTAAGACTACTGCAATAAAACCGTTTTTAAAGGTATATTACTATGGCGTCATAATGCACGCTAAGAAACAGTTTTACAAAATTTCCGTTTCCCTCACCGTGGCAGAATGCCCAAATTGACGTTCTCTCAGGCGCAAGATGCAACCTTTTCGAACCTATACGAGAATTTCCATAAATTTGCATATTCGGTTATTTAATACACTTAAAATCATCCAATCGTAATAAAACCGCCACCGTTGGAAAGGAAAACAATTAAACTTTAATTTTTGTTTCTAAAACTTTTTCGTAAAACGTATATTTACGTACGTAATCATCGTTTTTAAATATGCAGATCGGGTTACAGCTGTTCCACGCGTGAATTTGCACACAATTGTACTGTTATTTCCCACTTCTTCAAAGGGCAACACCATCTACAGAAGTATTTCTATCGAGATTATAAAGATACCATTGGATTAGTCAAGATTGTATGTTTCTAATAGTGCCTTCCAATCAGATGTCACTATTTTACACGATTTATGACGAAGATCTCTGTAAGCCCTTGCGATTTGACAGTTTTCAACCAATGAAACAGGCACATTTTTCAACCGAGATAACGCCTACAATATCATATGTTTTGACAGATTTATTTTCACCATTTTGTAGAGAATAGTTTGATATTTCTAACGGTGGGAAGTAATCTAGAAATAACCAGTTTTTTGTTCGTCTAGACAGCAGTGGAAAGTACATAATTAGGACAGTCTGGTGAGACCGTCTAGCGCGTGGGTTCCTACGTTATTCATAATATTACCCTTCCTGCGACCGGCGACTTTTCATTACATTGATGTCATTTTGTTATTAAAATAAAGATAACTCAAACACTTTTGTGAACAAAGGAAAGAAAAGTATACCGTTCTTTTCTTTGATTTATCCTTTCCACTTTGTTATAATAATATTTCATTTTTGGGCAAAGCATATATTAGTAAATTACACTTTAAACTAGGCCTAGTTTTGTTAACAGTCGTGTATGTGGAACATAAAAACTGGTGTTTTCAAAATAAGAAATTTGAAATTGATAAATGTTTTTATACAGTTCTATTTAGAACTAAAGAAACTTTGTTTACGCTTACGAAAAAATTATAATAAATGTTTACTAGATACTTGTTATGTAGACCTAAAGTTGAACTTTTTCCTTTCGTTACTGAAAATGTTTTGTTTCTTGAGCTAATAACTTTTTACAATTTTACATCAATAAATTTTTTAATTGCATATGAATTTATATAAATATTTTACGTAAATAAAGTTTAAGGTCCTGTTGTATTTTAACTTAAAGCAAACTATTGACGTCGGAAAATAATTTAGAAAGCAAAACGCAAAGCCTAAACCTCCAGGCCTGCACTTAAGTTGCCACTTTATATTTTCCTGGAAGAAATTCGATTTCGTTTTATTTCAGACCTGTCAAATAAACTCAGAAGCGTGAAACCTTGATGGAGTTTATCGCGACAGGATTGAGTGATTCTTTAGTAGCATGAGTACGAATCTGGGGGTCCCATATTTTTAGATTTTATTTTCAGAGCCGCATTATTTTAAATTATTTAATAGATATAAAATACATAATAATCATACATTCCGACTATTCATAATAATAATAATCTTAAAATTACTCTCATAATAGTCACTATTTTCTTTTTGTTTCAGCTATTCAACCAGTATCAAGTGCTTGCTGGAGGATTTCCGTTGTCGTGAATTAAAAACACATTAATACACATAATATGTAACCCTGTAAACGTTGTAATTTCTGCCCTTAGTAGACCCACTGTCACTGAATTTGAACCCAAAAACATTGTAACAAAAATGATTTCAGGAATGTTTTAAAATAAATTACCTTTTAAATTTTAATTTGTTGTGATATTTATGTAGTTTTACTATGTCTTGCTTAACTTTTACTTTGAAAAAGTGTATTTATCGAAAAATAAGTTAAATAAAGAGAAATTAGTTTTATTAAGCATATTTAATGTATGCGATGACAAGGCCTTCAAGACACATGTTCCACCTAACCCTTTCACAATAAACACTTATATAAAATTGATTACAAACAAAGTATACATTGAAACTTACTCCTGAAGTAAAAAAGAACATTTTTAATATCATTATTTAAGAACTAATTAGAAAAAGTACAGGCAGATTAATTAGATACACATCAGAAATACATTAGAAATTTTGATTTCCAAGCGGATGATTTTTACACCTGCTTGGAAACGTTTTTCCACGTTGGTCTTGGCAGATTCGTTCTAACCAAACCTTCAACAAATGATAAATAATTCTAGTTGAAACTAACCTCACATACCACAGGTCTACAGGACATGAATCTTTTATAAAAATTTAACTGAAAAACTTCAGTAAATAAAGTATATTTTTTCAAACGACATTCACCAGCGAAACAATCACTATCACGTAGTTAGCAGGGCGTGTTTATTTACATCAAACATACACTTATTGAAACGTTGGGACAATATTGGCCGCAGTTTGTCGAACTAGGTTGTTTTCGCTTTGTTTATCTTCGTCAATAAATTCGTTTGATGGTATTACAGCCGATTGCTGATCAAATATGTTCAGTACAGTGTGTGTGTGGAACAAGCACAAATTGTGCGGTGTTCTGAATTGTAATCCGTTCGCTAGATAAATTTACTGAAATCGCCCCTAATCCATTATACACGAATGCTATTATTATTGTCTTAAATATTATATTCTTGTTATTCATGTATTATTAGGCTTGTAAGTTATTTAGTAGTTGAATAGAGAATACCTTTCAACAAGAAAGATATTCTTAAAACATTTAAATGTTTTTACAAACCGTTAAAGTAGGTTGTAGCGTGAACAAAGAAACAGAATAAATATTGACGTTACATCTGAGTGATTTTTTATAAACGTCACAGCTACATTATATTTATTTTCGAAACATTCAGAATGTTCATAGTTTCTGTCAGTAAGCTTAGTCGATATAATTTATAAATGTCGTACAGAAGACTTCATTGCAGCAATGTTTTTTTAAAAGTTTTATTAGAATATTCATCGCTTGTTAAGTCCCACAAACAAGGTCGATTAAGAATATAATATTTATATATGACTTTGTGTAAAAATTTTCTACTGACATTTTTATATTAAATACCAATTAATAATTGTTGTAAATTTGTAAAAATATAAATGATAGGCCTAACTAAAATAAAAAAGTTAATGTATGCGGTCGTGGGTCAGGAACGAAGTTCATCATGCCTTTTCTTCAATTATTTTACCAGCCTTAATTAATGGCAACATACACACATAGCTTTAATCTTTCAATTGCCGTTTAGTATTAGATTGTTTTTTATACAAAGATTTACAGTTTCCATACGTTTAATGTTATTATAATAAATGTTATTATATAATTAATAAATTATAACATCAAAGCTAAGGTGGTAAACACAGTTAAATGTCCATTCATTGTAGCCTAAATACATTCAATAAACATAAAATGTTTTTTCTTCAGTCTAGGCCTAACCTAGAAATTATTGTGTGTATAATACATACAATAATTTTAGGTTAGGCCTAGACTTAAAATTACTTTCTAGGCCTAACCTAAAATTATTGTATGTAATATGTTGCCGTTAAGGCAGGTAAAATAAAAAGGTTAGGCCTAGGACTGATAAACGGTCATTTTATGTTTATTGAATGTATTGACAATTAATAGACATTTAAATGTGTATATTCATATATTAAAATTTTCTACTGACATTGTCATATATTTTACCAATTAATAATTCTGTTGCGAATTTGAAAAAATTTAAATGATAGACCAAATTAAAATAAATACTTTAATAATTGAACAATTTAATAAAACTCAAAGTATTAAAAAAAGTAAAACGCAAAAGCTTTCACACGTAAACTATTTACTAATTTTTAAATGGTGGCGCACTACTAGTGTCTCGTCTGATAGTCACAATACAAACGAATGCCCTTGCGGAATCCCGTACACCGTCCGTTGTCTCAGATTCACGCGGTTGGAGACACCGTAGAGCCACAGAATCTGGTAGTGCGCTACTCAGTGTCTCGTCTGTTGACACACATTTAATTGATAGTACATTTAGTGTCCCGTAAACTAGTGTACCGTACACCGGTGTCTCGCCTGTTGTTAGCCTTACGTACTGTGTTTGTACTCACTAGTGTGGACCTGGAAAGAACGCAACCCTCACGGCACAGTGCATTGCCCTGTCACTTATTTTAAATGCATTTCTAAAAACATCGGTCTACATCTCTTTTCTTGAAAACACGGAAGTTCTCTTTAATAAAAATTACTAAGTGTGTTTAACTCTAGTCTTGAAGGATGTTAGCGAGGTGATCCACTAGGATTTGAAAGTCGGCATTTCTGAGAAATCGGAGGGTTGATAGTTCCGCAAAACATATTAGTGACATGGCTAGTACAGCCGTGGCCAACGGCACCAGTCTTAGCGCCTGTAAATCTCAGGTCCACACTCGTGAGTACTACACAGTACAGAGACTGCAGTATTTCTAGTTACGATTCAAAGCTAGAATCATCATTGGAACTGTGAGGTTGCGGGAAACCGTCTAATCACTAACTGTTGTCCAGGCTATACGATTGAGAGTGGTTTATTCTGCGCATTTGTCTCAATCTAACACTTCCCCGGTAAAGTCACGCGTTGAGTCACACACAGCTGACCGTAAATTTATTTGTCGAATGCCATTGCTTTGTAATAGGCGACGCTTACTATAGATAGATTTATTTAAAGGTGACCTGCGCGGGAAATCTTTTGCATGTAGGAGAGGTAGGTGAAGGTTCCCCAACAATGCGCACCTCGTGCGCAGGCGCAACCCCATCCCCCAGCCATCTCCTCTTTTCAGATCTCAGCAGCTCAACTAATTTATTCTTATTTCATTGTGTGTGTCCTACGTTTTGTGATAATATGTAAATATGTAAGAGAACTAATAAAATCTACGAAAACTATTAAATTCAATAAAATATATATTTATAATTTCTAGTTGAAAATTATGTCAAAAGTTTATTCTTGACAAGGTATTTAATAATTACAAGACAACTGTATATCATAGTATGAACCAACAAATAGATAATAAAGAGATGCATAAATGGTACAGGTTCCATTCAAATTAAATGTACAAAATTCCATACAATATAATATGCCGTATTTGTATAACATTAAAATTTAAACATTTAAAATAAAATTAAAGTCAAATATATCGCAGATTTATCACGCTACAACTGAGTGGTTAAAATATTTACTGTCGCTAATACAGGGGTTTGTGATAACGTTATAGATAACGATTTGACCGGGCGCAAACAAAAATGACGATGTGTCCAAGTTGATGCTACAGTAGATCAACTAAAACCAAGTTCAACTATACTATACAGTTTGAATGAAATAATTAAAAATGTATTTATCATTATATTTAACCTCTGCCAATGTTTTCTCTATATGTTAATAGGCGAAGCTATATTAACTATGAATGAACTCATTCATTCAAAACAAAGTTCACTCTGCCTAAGAAATTCATAATTATGTATATAAAACAATACGAGGGAAACGGTTAGGAATTAAAAATCAAATACAGTTTTCCACATTTTAACAAAATACCAAAAATGTGTAAAATGCTTTCGTATTCTGTCCGACTTTGTAATTACACGATTCCAACCGTGAATGATTTTAACCATTGCCTAATCTGTTCGACACCGTAGAGTGCATAACATTTGAGATAGATGTAGTTGTACGTGATACTTATCTATGCAAGTAAAGCACTTCAAAAATAACCTGTTTTTGTATGTTGACATGAACACAGAATGAAACATGGAAACCTCAGCACTGACCTGGTGAAGCACTCCTGTATATAAATAAAATATGCGTTTTTGTGGAACACTGTTTCTCTACGGTAATTTAAGGGGATCCGCCACCATTAAAATGGGTACGGTATATTTTGAAAATTTGGACTTTATCCAAAAGTTATATTTTCTGATTCTGCATCATTTAGAGAACAAGCATGTAAAGTCTTGTGCATATCTGGCCATATTTTCCTTGGCAAAAAACAATAAAACTAAAGTGGTGTATTTCTGGATTGTTCGTATTCTCCAGCCAAAAAACATTCAAAAAGGTTACTCACAAAGAAATAAAGGGCATCAAAGAAGTACAAAAGTTACAGGACGTTACTAAAAAGCAGAGAGATTACAGAAGAGCAGGGGAGTTTTAATGGGGAAAAAAGACTTTTGGATGTTCGCAGACTTTGAACGCAATTTCCCGAAAATCAAGGCTTTTATAACATTTTGTTGAATAAAATCAAAAGTTTTTGAACTAGCCTAGTGAAATTTTTACCACCACACCACCCTTATATTATGTACTACTATTAATGGTGTAGTCAACCTTAAATACCATCAAGTACTATTATTTTTTGTATTCTTATTAAACAAATTTGGTCAAATTTGAAAAGTTTTACTAAAAGTTGCCTTATATTGTGTTTTGTTATGTTGCATGGTTTTTATACCATTAAAATTACAGTAGACTATAAGGAACAAGAATTTTTTTTTACTTTTAAAACAAAAAAGTTATTTAAACTTTTAATAATACCCCCCCCTCCCCCCGCCCCAAAATATACATAGATTTAGGTAAAAAAAATAAAATTCATGTTCCAACTATATATATGGTGTTAAAAGAATTATCAGAGAAAAAGTTGAAAAATTACCACAGATATAAAAATTAGGTTTAATGGTGGCGGATCCCCTTAAAATAACTAAATTGTGAGCACTATGATTATAGCGTATTTTTTTAAAAAAGACTGCTTGTACTAGTAAGTATTTAGTTAGTAGGATAAAATCAAAGATAGATGACGAATACAGATACAGCTTCAATCCTTTCTATAAGTAACGCGATTGAACCAATTACTTTAGACATATAAATACAACTGAAACTTCACTATTCCGCACCAGGAATATAACGAAAAATTTTTCAAAATTTCCATGCCCCAGAATAAAAAACGTTTGAAAAAATTTTAAACATTCGTCAAGAGTATTCAACTGTTTTGGTTTTTGGGTTTTCTTGAGTTAAACTGTCCAGCAACTTGTGTACCGATTCGGAAGTTGATTACACTAATACGTTTAAAACTATAGTATTCTATTTTATAATAATCTTTATTGCTATGTTTTATATTATACGAATTTCCCGGTTTGTATCTTTGATTTATAAATAAATAGAGGTACAATGAAATGATTTAATGACTTAATAATACAAATTCAGTACATATGAGTATTTAATTATTTCGGGGCTCGATGTATATAAGTTTTGACTGCTTGCTAACGGTTATAAACTAGTTGTAACACAATTCTTTGTAAAATCAATACATAACAAATTAACAAAATTCTTAATTACTAACAACAATAACTATTTCTTTACTTAGGCCTAATGAATGGTGATTGATTCGTTTGATTACAATTTTGAACTTACGCTAAAATGTTCTACTTAAAATAAGATAGTCCTTTGATCTATTTTTAGATTGCGGAAGTTGATGATGTTATTTGGTTTGCAATTTTGAAGGGGTATAAAGTTTATAATAGAAGGTCTGCAGATCTGATGTGTTGTAATGAATAATTCTAGTTGACTCACCCAAATGGCTTGGTGGATATTATAATTTGATAGTATTTTATTTTTTTGTAATACTGTACTTGATATTATTTATTAACTTTCTCGGTGTAACATGTTATTTCTTCTTGCTTCACAATCTAGCAGATTTATGTGGTATATTTTAAATTGTCTGCCATAAAATAAATAACGAACTATTCTCAAACAAAGCTAGTAACAAACTCTTTACAATTAACTACCTTCTTCTTCTTCTCTACTCCATCTATGCTTCCTCTTCTTCCTCCTCAACGTTATTATTTCTTCTTTTCTTTTACTTTATGTTGGCCTACACTTAAGCCTATATGATTTTTACAAACATGATGAGATCTTATTACTAATGTTTTTGAAATGGTATATGAGTGTAATGGGCTATGTGTTTCTTTTTTATGATTGTGAGTATCAGGGTCTGATGACTAATGAGGTGATCCCTGATATGATGTACCAACTGCTTATGAAAAACACGAATTTTTTGTATCTTTACAATATTAATTTTAAATTTGTAGTTCTGTGAACATCAAACTTTGCGAACAAATTTAAGTTTCTTCTTTATTGCAGATTTGTATGCAAAATGTGTTGTTTAATGGAATGATTCTCGAAACATTTGACATAATATTAATTTATTATTAGGAAGATATTAAACTGGGATAGATAAAGGTATAATTTCCTCTAACATAGAAGATCTTTCAAATCAATCGCTAATGTTTTGCATCCGTTTTTCCATACGCAACGCAAATTTAATGAATACGAATGTGTCTTTTAATAAACCTCTTTCGCCTCAGTTCACATTGTCATCTTGCAATATCAACGTCGTCAGTAATATTCCAATTCCAATAAATGGCAGGATTAAATTTGATTTAAGATGGAGATACGAAAGGAAATTCACAAATAATCACAGAGCATATTATACAGTTGAACATTTTTTTCATTTATTTCTGATTTTCTTTTACTTTAACCATCCTTGCAACTGCGTAAAACCAATACTCCAGAAATAATACTAATTGCGCAGGTCGTTTTAAATGCTTTCAAGGAATGTTCAATTAAAATTAGAACAAATTCGAACAACGCGTTCGGCTGTGACTTGGAAATAAAAGGATTTTTTGATGGACGACATTCTGAACGGTACATATAAAATTGGTAATAAGCCTGCCTCTAAAACAAAGCTTTCTTTATTAAAGACTTTTCTACTTTAGCTTATACATTTTTGTTATAAGGCGAAAAACCTTAGCGGTTATCATCGCCTGATACCTTATAACTAATTGGTATTAAGGTTTGTAAAACAAAAATAGTTTTATAGAATATATTTATTATACTATATAAGATTATGATGCAAATTAAGACTAGAATGTAGGGAAAAATGGTGATTTTTTATGTTATTATTTTTTTTAGTTTTTATTCTTTTGTGAATCTAGAAAATATATTAGATTGGGTTTTTGAAGTGTTTTATGCCTAAACACACATTATTTTATATCTGCTTACATTTTGCGAAAAAGCAATTTTTCACACTTGTTTGTGCTTTAGTATTTTTTATAGTACTACAATTTATATTGCGTTGTTGTAATGTAAACAATATAAATGAAAAAAAAAACATAAAAAAGTAATAAAAAATAAAAACATAGTATATAATGTACTTCCACATAATGTTGCGCACAACTTTACTAGCCATTTACAGCAAATTATGTTTTTTTCTGGTTTTCAGGTACCAAATTTGACAATCCAAGAGAACGGCTTAAGCTACAGGACTGAATGTTTCTGTGAGTGATGGCAGCAGTATAAACTAAAACTTCACGTCATATGGTGTATACACGTGCCACAGTTTTCACGTACAAAAATAAAATACAACAAATAAAAAGAAGAGTTTTGAAAAAAAATTACTAGCTTTTAATATAGTTTACCTTTAGTAGGCCTAATAATTATGACATTACGTATGGAATTAAGGGCTTATCATTACCTACAATTTGCCACAAAGAACAACAAAATTTGACTTTTTTCCTGACTTATTTATATCTAATTTAAAAAACCATTAAAATTAAAAAATAGTATTCCTTATTATATACACATAAACAAATTTTTAATTCCAAAATATGTCATTGCATTACCAATTAGACCCACTTAGATTGTAAAATAATTATATATAACTTTTTTTCAAAAAATAAAACTTTTGGGATTTCTTTAGAGTATTCCCTTAATATTTAAACATTTAAAAATTAAAAAAAAGTTTTTTTGAGTAATGGAATCGAACCATCACTAATACGAACTGAAGCCACGATCAGAAATCATCCGTCTTTCTTTTCAACAGTGAGTATACAAATTCGTTTGACTAAATTCGTGGTGACTCATTTACAAGGTGTATAAAAATATTAAAATAAACGGTCCCAGAAACTGGCACATACTTTCTCACAAACATATTTCAATTATTAACACGTTCACTGCTAAGGACGCACATGTGAGCTTGACACTGAACACTATGAGAAGCGACTGACTCACAGTGCTTCGCACGCCAACCCCCCGTATTGGGAGTATTTTCAATACACAGTGCATTGTGTGCTTCGCACGCCAACCCCTGTAATGAGAGTATTTTCAATGCACTATACATTGAGTGCTTCGCACGCCAACACCCGTATGTTACCCCAACTGTGACTTCATAATTATGTTAAAGTAGGAGAGGGGACAGTACATTAAAGTATTAAAGTAGTAACTAATAAATATTATTATTATTACCTAAAGAGAAAACTATTCGATCGATTTCGAACAAATTTGCACCAAATATGTCAATTAGGCCTGTATGTATGCACGAAAAAAAATTTGAAAAATTTTGAAAAAGCAACTTCCTTTTTGGCGGAAAAAACCCCCACAAATCAGTTATTATTATTATTAGTTAAACGAGAATTTTTTTTAAAGATGCGGTTTTTTTGCGTATAGTAGGGTACATTAATTAAGCCAAATTTTATAAAACTAGTTATAGCCGTGTTTTTATAAAAAAATAATAACAGATTTTTTGTTGTTTTTTGGCCAAAAAGGGAGTTGTTTTTCAAAAATTTTCAAAACCTTTTTTCGTGCATCTATACAGACCTAATTGAGGTGCAAATTTGTTTGAAACCGATCGAATAGTTTTCTCTCTAGCTTTGTATACATACAGACATACAGACATACAGACAGACATTTTGTAAAAAGCACTTTATTTTTACTCAGGGGGTCCCAAAACGGATATATCCACAAAAATCTCGACATCAATTTTGTTTACGATCACTATACTTTCTCTATACTATAGTACAGTGAGAAAGTAATAGTTGTAATTTACAGAAACCCTTCTTCAATCGTAGTTTTTCCTGAATTTAAGTAAAATTTATGAAAAATCTGAAGAAAATCGAACTACGTTGCGACGACAGAGCGCGCAAACTTTGCACTATTTTTCTGTCTGTAG
>JAGFPH010005421.1:35536-63998 GCA_018207615.1 Philaenus spumarius | reverse complement strand
TTGCGACGACAGAGCGCGCAAACTTTGCACTATTTTTCTGTCTGTAGGATTTCCCTACTTTGTCACAAAATAAAGAGATTATACCACCTACTGGAAGTATAAGGCACATTAATTTTGATAGCCTAGGTGATATTACTCTGGTTAGGATAACTATGCCTATAGTCACCTTAATGAAAAATATTTTATTAGATTTCTTCCAGTTATTGAAGTTACTATTAACTTTAAATATGCTCAGCTCAGTAATTAAGTTTAATTTTATTCGACGATCTCTGAGGAGTGAGAACAGTGGAACTGACCTTAGAATAATTTAATTATTTGTGCTTTGTGAACCTTCGATATTGATCATACACTGAAAACAACTTATCATATAGGATACTCAGATAATAGGAATTTCTTGAACAAGGTAAATTATTTATGTACTTTTTTATTTGAAATCAAAAGAGAATTTATTCAACAAATAACTCAAAATTCTTTCTGGTTCTTTCCACTACAAAACTAAATTTTTTAAACTAAATTTACTATTTACATCAATTTATTACCTCTTTTAGGTAGAACCATTTATTATTTATTCATACTTAATTATTCCTTCTGTTAATATTTATTATTTAATTATGTAATTATGAAAATGATTTTAAATATTTAATTTACAAGACTGATAATATTATATTTTGAAAAACCTTATTTAACTATCTCAACCCAGTATCAATAATTATTTGAATTTAACTCAGGCAATATTTTAATAGGGGACATCGTAACTTTTTTGACAGACCTTTTATTACTGCGACCCTTGACTCTGAACTGCTTTCCCAGGAATGTTGATGGAAATACAGCCTCCCTGAAGTCCGGTTATCGTTGGTGTAGTTGAACGTCTCCTGTGGTTTCAGATTCTGCCTGGTTGAATTTCTCCTGGTTTGAATTTCCCTGAAGTCTTCTAGTGCCTTCCCTGGTTTGGTTTTCGTTTATTTATTCCAGTGATTTCTCAAAGTCCATTTGGTATTCCAGTTATCACCATTACATCCGTCCTGTACTTGTCGTAGACTACGTCATTTACTATGGTCTAGACGCACCTGCTATATTAACCAATTATAGCCTAATTCACTTAAATTATTCGACTATTTTTTCACTGTCTGTAATGATAACCGATATAACACTATCTCCGTTCATTTATTTAATTTTTATATAAGTTCGATGGATTTTTATAGAAACTGAACGTTGAAATATTATATTTCATAATATTATTATTAATTAAAATGTTCACTCCTAGATTAACACAGTTCGTACCGCTGACTTTATAAAACACTGCTTCTACTTGAAAATTACTTTACTTTAGTATCGCAGATATTTTTTCTAACACATCTCTACTCAAGAGAAAATTATACACTAGTCCAGCACATCTCTACTCAGAGAAAAATTCCATCGTGAAGTCCCCTGCCTCCGACGCTGTACGCTCCTTTTATCGGCTGTTTTGCCGCCTCCGGGATACCAACTATTTCCCTGCTTTTCTATCCCTTTTTCACCATCTCGCCATGCAACTTGTATTTTTTTCTGAAGTTCTTGGGTTGGTACTACCCCCACTAACTTCCTAGTTTGACGTCTCATCTTGCTATCAGTTACTCCCTCTACTGGCATATTTTCCCATTGTTTTATTTATATTCCCTGTAGTTTCTATGGCACTTGTTTTAAAGAATTGCGGTTTTCGTAGTCTTATTCCTGGTACTTTTTTCTTTCTTCTCAAACATGAGTGATGGTCGTACGACGTTTTGTTTGCTTACGGCGCGACTTCGCGTTTTCCGCGGTTTTTCCTCGCAGAAACTCTTCTGTTTTTGAGGGAAAATCTTTTTTCTTTTTTCTTATATATTGGTTATGGTTTAATATTTTACTAGCTAAAATTTCAATTCTGTCCGATGATTTTTCTTTTGCTTTTGGGATTTGTAAATTTGCCTATTTTAACATTTACTTTTGGATTTGAAATTTTACTTGTTAATTGATACTTTAACTTGAGATTTACAATTTTATTTTATTATTACTTTCTTAACACTAGGTCATTATTTATTTTATCACCTTTTTCCTTTTATTTTTAGCAAAATATAGGTGTGAACCTTTTCACCTATTATTTTAATTAATTAACAATTTACAAAATTTTCTTATAAAACTTTTACTCCTTTAATACTTGTTTACTTTTTCATTTTCAGGTGCTTTTTCACCTTCAAACTTTAACAATTATCTCTAACTTCCTAAATACAAAAAATTTCTTAATTTGTTATTTAACATTTTTTATTCAACTTCTCTTACTCTTTTCAAAAATGTCTTTTTTATTTACTCTTGATCAAATTTGAGGATTTTCTATAACTTTAACCCTTTCTAACTTTACCATTATTTAATTTACAAAATTGTGATTTCCATGGCCAATGTCTACACCTCCCGTGTTTCACATTTACCCATAACATTCATCAATTTTATAATTTTATTTAACACCTTATTCTTATATAAAACAACTAATTTTTCATAAGTCGTAACAAACAGACAGGGAGACAAAATGCCGAACGGCCTTGGAACAGGACCTAGCTTACTCTAGGTAAATTAATAATTATTTTCGAGCCTTAAATACTAGTATTATTTAAGTTTTGTTTGTATAAACTAGTAGCTTAATAAATATGCCAAATTTAAATTTGGAAAAATTAACATTTTATTACAACGCATTACAAAAGTTATTAAATTTTGACACTGAGTGTACATTGTTATTTTTAGAAACAAAAAAGCAGGGTCAGATAATGATGTCAGTAAATATTAATTTAAACTTTTAACGACCTGACTAAACCTGAACATAACGGAAGCTGTAAATTAACAGCAGGGAATGTCATGTAAATTAAAAGCTACACCTTTAGAGAAGGAGCAAAAATAATATCACAGACATGATTATTAGTATTCTATTTAAGTAAATGTAATATAAACATTAAAAACTATGTTTGTTGTTTTTATTATGTTCTATGGCAAGTGTGTTATGTGTTGTTTAAACAATTAATAATACTTAATTTAAAATATGGTTATCAAAACTTTAAAGATTGATGTGAAATTTCTGTAAAATTCGTTTATATAAGTTAAAACATTGTATAAGCAAGCTGCAGATAACCTTAAGATAAAGATTATTAACACTATAGAGTGTTTAAATCCAAATATTTAAACTCTATTTGGAAACAATACTTTAAAAATTACTAACTTTAAAAATATTGTACACTATATTCAAATATATTCAACTGTAAAATATTAAGCGAAGTATTTTAGTATTTATATTTTCTTACCCTAAAACTTTTGTATTCAGTTAGATAAAATAATATAAATAGTTCTTACACAATAATTTGTTTTATATTTATACAATAGAGTCCCGCTATTCCGAACTAATTGGGACCGAACACTGTTCGGTTTAGCGGGAATTCGGAATAGGCGGATTTCGTTAATAATATCCACGTATTGACTTGTTAAGGCGTAAATTAAGTGCGGGGACATCTGCTAGTGTCTGTTCTATACAGCGTTCATCGGCTCGGAGGAGGTGAACGCTCAAACTGAACACTTGTCACACGTAGACGCGGCAAATGCTCTTGACCTTGCCTTAGTGTAGGTTTACACCATCCGTTTTTTTATCTTCCGTTGCGTTAAGATTCCGTATTCTTCTAAAAACGGGAGGGAAGGGATAGCTTGTTCGAACTGTCTGTTTTGTCATCCCACAGTCTGTCCGTTAGTACAGCATAATCTTGAAAAAATATCGAGAAAAAAATAAAATAAATTCGAGATAACGAAAACGGAGAATGAAAACTGATGAACGCAACTGGCAGGTGCAACAACCCTACTAAAAGATAGATTTTTTTAACGGCGACCTGCGCGAAAAATCCGGCGCATGTAGGGGAGGTAGTTGAAGGTCCCCCACCACCATCGACATGCCGGCCGGTGCTCTGCTTAGTTTGCCACATTAAGTGAAAGTGGTGGTGCGCGGGGGTAGGGGAAGTAGTGTGGGGATTGGAATACCCTCCCTCGCCACTATCTCCTTCTCTCTCGCACAAGTACTCAAAATAGGTCGCCGTCTAATAAATCCATCTTATACAGCCTAGCTGTTGTATCTAATCCTTCCTTCTTTTTAAAGGACCCGGCATACGGTTCACCAGACACTTGTTGCGTAACTTCCTTCCCGCTAAACGGATGGAAAACGTGAAGGAAACAAAACCAGCTTCCATTGTAATTTGGTTTCAGGCGTTTTCATCAAGCTTAGGCTCTATGCATGTCTCTATTTAACTTATTGTATATTTTCTCCTCTTTAAGCCTTTTTAATTTCTCCTATTGTTATATTAAAAATCATAATTTTTCTGATCTCTGTTCGGAATAGGCGGATTTTCGGAATAGCGTGACTTTACTATAATACACTGATTATGCAACTAAAGATTTCCAGTTAAAATTTTTTTCCTAACTAATGTTATTTTAAAAGAGGTTGTGTAATAGATATTTTTATTTAATATTAGGGGAGACCCCTGCGTGCTCAGAACGCCAACCCCGTTGAAGCCTTCCATACACATATGTTATGTTTTCTTTATAATAAAGGTGTAGGATTAATAATAAACTCAAATCTAAGATGGTAAATAATGTTTAATGTCCATATAAAATGATTTCGTATTATGTTATAACAGCAGTTATAAAAAAAGTTTAAAGAACCATAAAGGCTCAGGTCTGCACTTAAACAATAACCTAACCTAAAAAGTTGGAAATACGAACAATTTTTTCGAAGTTAAAAAAACTGTTAAGATAAATAATAGACCAAACAGCTAATTACTATACCAACACTAAAATATGTATTTAATTATTATTTATTATTGCGCTAACATTGCTGTAAAGTATATAGTATAGTTTGTGTTGTTTTTATGGCCAATAGATGGCGATGTTTTTTTAAAACGTATATACAAACATACGTGAATTCGAATGCAACTTTAACATTCAAAGCAATCGGTGAAGAAGTTTCGGTGATTTAAGAATATGAACAAACGAACATTTACATTTTTAATTATATAGATGTCAAGTTATAAATAAAATTATACAAGTAACACAATTTTCCCAATTTAAATAGAATTTTTAAATATTTGTCATATGATTTCAGTGAGTAACCCAAATTATAAATGTACAAATTGTAACACGATAATTTGATATTTTACACTAATTAATGCATTATTAGTATTAGACGTTCGCGATAGTGTAATCCAGAAAACTAACATAACAGAGATATGTGTCTGTGCAGATTATTGTTTTAATAATAATAATAATAGATTTATTGTCGTTAAACACACTACATGCAATATGCAACAGTCATATTGGACTAGAGAACAATACATCATTTCACACTACAAGTACTTAATTATATATCAATCAAATCACAATCCATGAATTCTTCCACCGAATAGAACACCTTTAGCTTAAGCCATTTTTTAATTACATTTTTGAATTTTTTTTCTTTCAAAGTTCTTACAT
This sequence comes from Philaenus spumarius, assembly GCA_018207615.1. Classification (NCBI taxonomy): domain Eukaryota; kingdom Metazoa; phylum Arthropoda; class Insecta; order Hemiptera; family Aphrophoridae; genus Philaenus; species Philaenus spumarius. Next base: position 58,493 of record JAGFPH010005421.1, on the reverse strand, counting down.
GCAGAGGCAGTTTATTAAATAGCATATACTGTTCGTAATAATAACTCTTTGCGTTTTAGATAGTCTTATACTAGGAGCTATAATATCACATTTGTTTCTAGTATTGTAACCCATGTCTATCATACTGGTTTTCAAATTGTAATATATTTGTTATTGTATGTAAATAGTATATATACTTTCTACCAGTGTATCGGGCAAGCGAAGGGAAATGGCTTGAATGAGTCACGGCACTACGGCGCGGCGGATGATTTTAGAAAGGTACCCCCGCCTCGATCCCAGCCCACCCGCCTGATCTGAAGGCCACGCGCGCAGCTAGCTTGGGCCTAGTGTACTGCACGGTGAACGGAATCGGGTGTAGGGTTAAAATGTGGTCAACTAATAATTACGTTTATGCATATATTATCATAATCATGTCGTGTTTGGTGTCATTTTCCAAACACACGAAACGAAGATTTAAATTTTAAATCTAACGAAATTTAAATTTAACAAAATTTTTTAAATTTAACGAAGATTTCAAATACGACATTTAAATTTGTTGAAATTAGTGATTTATCAATTGTTTACTGGACTCCCCAGTGTTGAGTCGTCTGGTCAGGCTGGTCATACGCAGGCGCTTGTGAATGCGCGTGTGAGAGTAAATGGTCTCCTAATCCGTCAGGTGAAACGGCTGGTGGAAAGAGTATAGTGAAAGGACCGTTTTGTGAGTCATGTCCAGCCAGTAAATTAATAATTATGATCAAATTAGGTCGAGATTGTCTAGACGTCTAGACTATTTACAACCCAAGTTGCCCAGCTATTTAATTGTTTATATTTAGCAGTATAGATAATTTGGTAGATTAGTAATCTCCTTGTTTATTAAACGTAATTTGTCAGAGCTGGTTCTCTTTGTGTGCGCGTTGAATGGGTTGTAATTGTAAGGGGCTAGTATTAAGGTTACAATAGTGGGTAAACTAGTTAGTTACGTTACGTCTAAATTAGTAATTAAATACGCGACCATAAATTACAAATTTGAATATTCAACTAATGTGAATTCCATACATGTTCTGCTAAAACGCAATTTATCGCCCCAACTCATGTATGAAACCGATTGAACGAGTTTTGCCAAGTTACTTTTACTTCACAAACAAACAAAGAACGTCTTTGTTTTATAAAATGGCCCCATCGAATCACCTAAATCCACTTTTAAACTTAAAACGATATAACTTTCTTTCTCGTGTTAAACAGTTGTACGAGCGAAAGAGATTTTGTAGAAACTAAACTTGAATTTAGACGGAATGTCAGTGAATGTGAAGAAGGTACAAATTCGAGGCATGACTTAATTGGTTCGGGTTACTTATAAATGTTCAAATGTTTGATGTTCCATTTACATATGTTTGGGTCTATTGGTTATAACTTAGTCTTCCTATATGTTTGTTATTTTTTCTTACGTTCAATAAACTTTCATGTTAAGAATAGTAAAAAGTAATGCTTGAAACTGTCTCGTGGTTGAAATGAAATTTCTTAGGTCCTAGAAACTGTTGATCCATTGTTCTCTTTGCATTTGATGTATTGCATGATCGATTTTAGGATTAGAACGTGTTTAAAACATTTGCATTGTTACAATACCTTTTCTTTACCTTATTCTTGACAGGTAAGAAATAAATTGGCCCTACAAACATAAAATTGTATTTTTAACTATCACTAACTTATCTTGGACTCTTAGTCTGAATTATTGCTATTTTATCAAACAAGTTTAAACTTCTAGTAATTTATAAATGTAGGGCCTACTCACGATGAAAAATTGAGAAAATCTTAAAATTAATAATAATATAGTTTTGATTAATAACTGAATTTATAGCATTTGTGATTAAAATAATTGATTTAAGTAGTCTTATGAATAAAATGTTTGATATTTTATTTTGTTTTTCAAAATGTATTTCGTGTATTTTAGTAAAATAATAAATTATATGGTGTGTACACTTATCGTTTTGAAAATCTCTAACGGCTTGGACTTTTAAAGAACGATCTAAACAAGACAATAATTGAAAACGATAAACAACATATAACATCGATTCGAACAATTAACAGCTGTTTTCGTCCATTAGATTTAATACATCAACAAAAATAAATACACATTAAAACGTGTTCCATTAATGCACGGTATAATTTGCAAGCAATTACTGGTCCCCTATGCTACGTATTAACACAGAACAAGTGGCGTATATGCGTAGACATTCTATGACGTAAGCGATTGAGATAGTAGAAATAATCGCATCTTTCTTCTCGCAATGAGCATGCGTGTAAAATGATTCTCCTACTCTTTGCCGCTTTGAGTCGGAGAAGGTTTAGCGTTTCACTTTTCGTTTGACCAAAAAGAAAAAAGTTTTACTTAAAAAAAACAAGGATTCCCCTAAAAATTGCGTCTTTCTAACAGCGTGTCCTGTTTCTCAGCGACCTTTGAGATATCTATATTTATTACTTTTGCTATAATTATTTATGATTTTATACTTATATGTTTTTTGTTAATTCTAGCTCAACTGATAAAAAAATATGATTATTATTGTAAAATACTCGTTTTATAAATATTCGTATTTTTTGCGTAATACTGATGTTAGATGATGTGCTGAATAGACAGTGCACGCCTCATAAAATGAAGGCAATCATAGTTTTGTCTATTTTTTGTATTATTTAAACTATTGAAAACAATAACATAGTAATACAAAATTAAACGGTACCACGAACTGGCACATACTTTCTCACAAACATATTTAAATTATTAAACAGATTCACTGTGGAATCATAATTGTAGGAGGGGTAGGATAGGTGATATTAAAGTAGGAGATTAACTAATAAATATTATTATTATTAGCTAGAGAGAAAAAGATTCGATTAATTTTCAAACACGTCAATTAGACCTGTATAGGTGCACGAAAAAAGTTTTTGAAACATTTTTAAAGAACAACCCCCTTTTTGGGCAAAAACCCCAAAAATCAATTATTATTATTAGCTAAACGAGGAGTTTTAGAAAAATGCTGTTTTTTTATATGGTAGGGTAAATTAAGGGCTACAAATAAGCCAAATTTTATCAAAATCATTAGAGCCGTTTCTTTTATTATAAAATAATAACAGATTTTTTTTGTGGTATTTTGGACAAAAAGGAGGTTGTTTTTCAAAAAATTTCAAAACGTTTTTCGTGCACCTATACAGGCCTAAATTTCCTCTCTAGCTTTGTATACATACACACAGACTTACAGATAGACATTTTGTAAAAACCACTTTTTTGGATTCAGTGGATCCCAAAACGGATATTTCCACAAAAATCTCATCATCGATTTGTTTTGCGATCACTATACTTTCTCCATACTATTGAGACTTCACTGCATATCTTTTATTAAAATCTTAGCTCAACAACATACGTGTCTACAGAACTATTGTAAATCAATACATTATCTGAAAAAAGTCTCTATAATCTTCTTATCATGTAGTAACCCACATCAAATAAACTGTTAAATGAAGTCGTTTGACAATTTTGTTTACTAGATCGTTTACTGTTAGATTCTCGAAAACAGTAAATTGAATTTAAAAGACCAATACTATTTAACGCCCCTACAATTTCCCCTCTGTTCCGATCCATTAACATTCCTGCTTTATTCAATATCCTAACCTAGAAGAAAAGAAAGGAATTTTTAAAGAATTTCTAACACAGAAATTCTATCTGTAGTTCCCATTTCACAGAAACCGCAATTATGGAACATAAGTGAATTTTACTTATTTTAAAATAACTTTCTTATTAAATGTGTATTTGTATATTATAAATCCTTTATGAGAGTTATACATTCTTTGTATTCTATAAACAGTTATGACTTTCAGATGTAGTGAATTATTTACAAATTATATAGAAATAATGTAAATGAGTTTTTCTTAAATATATGTTGCTCAATAAAAAATAACGTATAATTAATGCAATTTTCAAGGGTTATATTAATAACAAATGAAATAATACGCTCGGCATCAAATATATTTATTCAGCAAATCAATTTCGAAATTTGAACTTAGCTTTTTTAAGGAATCATAATTTGTGTATTTTTGTGTGTTATTATATTATAATCCCTATTTGTATGATTTAAATAAATCTGTTTATCCATTAACTCCTGTGCTCATTGTCTAAGCCTTTGTGTTTTGCTGTTTTAATTCTTCGTGTTGAAATAACGAGCCTATAAAAGAAGAAGTTATATCATGAAGTTATTGAGTCATCGGATGATGAGTTCTGTTGTTGTCAGTATACTATAATTGTATTCTGTATTACAAATTTTCTGGGCCTTTATGAATTGGAAAGGCGAACGAAGAAGTGAGATTATTTGTTATTTTATGTTTTAAGAGTGAACTGGATTTTAGAATAATGTTTGTGCAGCTTTAAAACTAAAATCTTTGTGGTTAGAAAGTGGAAATCAAGTTTATCTCATTGGCTTAACTTAGGTCTATTGTCCGTCATATACAGGGTGTCTTTCAACCATATGAACAAACTTTATCACGTTATTCAGCATGTCAAAAGAAACAAAAAATGTAATATAACATGTGTCCTATCTCATTCCGTTTTCGGTCTGTCTGTCTGTATGTGTTTTTTACAAAATATTTAATATTTTTGGAAGTAGAAAAGATATTGATCTCAATCTTTGTACACCTATTTTTTGCGTAACCTTTTATCACTGTACTGAAAATTAGAACAATATTTTAAATATTTTCAAAATGGCAGCCGTTTATAATTTGTAATGTCAAATATATCAAAAACCGCTAACTTTACGAAAAAATTATAGGAGACAAAAAAGTTAACTTTTTTAATGACAAACACAATGGTTTTTTTATTTTGTCTGTAGCTCAAAGGACAACATAGATATTGACCAAAAAAAGGAAAAATGTATTTCTTGGTAGTTGTCAAAAATACCCAGAATGACTCTAAAAAAAAAAAATATTTTAAAGTTACTTTGAGCTAAAATAATAAGTTATTTGCATATGTTCCGAGCACTTTCTAAGCTGATTCCACTGGTAAAAAACAATGAATAAAGTTCATTTATTCATAGGTCAGGAAATGCTTCGTTAGTGGAATAACGTGATAAAGTTTGTTCTTATGGCGAAGAAAATGCAAACATAATCATAATGATCAAAATCATAATGTTTATTTGTCACTGTCCAAACATATTTTGGATATACATAGTCGGAAAGATACTTTCAATTCAAAGTCATTTGTATACTAAGTATAATATCTTTGTCCTTACGATATTTTCACGGTAATGACGATTTTTTATTTATATACTAGTAAGCCCCCGTGAAATATAACACATTAATTAGATACACATCAGACATACATCATGTAAAGAAATACTATTTACAAACAACAGACTTTATTTAGGCCTACCTATAAGTATGCTGACAGGGATTTTAACTCGGTAAATGTGTACAACAATAAGGATTATAAAAGTTTATTCATATTTGTTAAACAAATTATTTATTTACGTTAATATGTATTTCAGGAAAGATAAAAATATCATAATTTAATTGCTTTTTATTCCTTATTGATTGATCAAATGATTTAGAAGTGATTAATATTACAGTGAAAAAATTTACAATCGAATATGTTTATATGTTATACGAAGATCTACGAATGTTTCCGAAGTTCAACGAAAAGATATTTCTTCTTTAAATTTGTATAAACGAATATATTATATTAATCATAAAAGGTTGTATTTATATACAGTTTATAATCTAAAAGCAAATCTTATAACGTAGCATACATTAGTTCTATAACACATATTTAAAAAAATCAACTTCACAAGATATTGTAAAGATTGAAGTTGTAAACATAACCCCAACGTATAATCTACGTTGGGTTATAAGTATTACAGATGATGGGTGATATACTATATTGTTACTTACGTACGTACGTACTCGCTTGTATACTAGTTGACAGAAAATAATCATTTTTCAAGTTATAAAATATGACAAAAATGTAACAAGATAAAGCAGTATTTCAAACTGGTCAAATGTGCCTACTAAAGAATAACAGGTATAATAGCATAACAGGGCTATAGAATACAAGGGCTGGTCCACTTCTTTGATGTTGACGCTTGCCGACTGTTCCAACCTTCCTCTTGCCCCCCTCCTATGTGACGTCACTCTGGTACCATGACAAGCCGTGTAAGCACGGTTCGCCTTAGCTCTCACGTGTTATTTGATATAACGTTGCAGATGATTCTTTAAAAAATTATGAATTACACACAACCACCTAAATTATATGTTTACCAAATTTGGTTAATATTGAGAAATTATTTTGTTCAGTACAAATGTTTAAAAAAAGGTATATAATTCCGCGAGATTTTCGCATTTTTCGCCAATAAGGCTAATTTTTTCGAAGAGGCGTTAAACGAATTTCTTTTAAAAATTATACAAAACACACACAATCAGCTAAGTTGTTTAGCGAATTTGGTTAATATTGAGCAATTATTTTTTTCAGTACAAGTGTTTAAAGGAAGTATTAAATTCCGCGAGATTTTCGCATTTTGGTGCACATTCAAGGCTAATTTTCTCGAAAAGGCATTCCATGAATTTCTTTAAAAAGTTATAAAATACCTAAATTATATGTTTAGCAATTTTGGTGAATATTGAGCAATTATTTTCCTCAGTACACGTTTTTAAAGAAGGTATATAATTCCGCGAGATTTTCGCCTATGCATATTCAATGTAAATTTTCTCGTAGAGGCATTCTATGAATTTCTTTAAAAAATTATACAATACACACAATTACCTTAATTATATGTTTAGCAATGTATTTATTTATTTAATGTTACGTTGCAGACGAGATTATGAATGAGATTATTTATGAAATGTTACCAAGATTATCAAGTAGGCTAATATTGTCTGCAGCGTTACTTGAATATTCCAAGAAACACCTTTACTAACAAAATACATTAAAACTAACATTTTCAGAACTATGAGATATAAATAAATAAATGTATAATATATAAATAATAGTAAGATTTAAACTTAGAGTAGGGCCTACCGGTAATTATTGATAACTCAAAATTTAAAAACAACAAATTTTAAGTAATCAGCTTCAAATTAAAATAAACATTAAAAAATATTATTTATTTAATGTAAGAGTTGCAAGCCAGATTACTTTATGTTAAAAAGTTACCAAGATCCTCAAGTAATTTCTTCTGCAGCTTTAAGTTAAAATGTTTAAAAAAAATCTTTACTAGCAAAATGCACTTAAAATTTTCAGAATAATTAGATATAAATAAATATATAATATACAAATAATTATAATCAAATTTAAACCTAGAGTAATAAAATTATTGATGACAAAAATAAAACATAAATTTAAGTTAAACTTCTAGACAAAATTAAATTGCTCAGTATCAATTTAAATTTAAATAGTTCAATTGTTTGAATTCAACTTTTAAATTAACTATTCCCTAAGGCCTAGAAAAGGAAAATTTCTATAAAGCAGTTTTTTTTTTAATATTTTATTTCAGCAGCAATTATTATGTCATGTGCATATCAGCATATAAGCTACTCATTATGTGTAAGTATTTATAACTTTTATGTGTTTTATTTTATAAGTATTAAATATGTTTTATTAAACTGCAGTGTGGTATTCAAGTTTTGGTGGTTTATTATAATAAATACAAATATTTTGAATAATGTGGCACATTTTGTTCAATTTCATATTTAGTTTTTAGAAATGTTTCAGAGAATCAAATTAAAAGTATGCTAACATTAGTACACTACATCGGTTTATTACCTACGAATTAGTTAGTTTTATTGTAACCCTGTCTTCTGCTTATATCTTTAGACTAATTATTGTTTACAGTCTATTTATTGCTTTGAGTAGTGTCAATACTAAAACTAAAGAAGACAGCATCATAAGCATCATAAGAAATTGAAATTAATGTAGCAGAAATACTTATAAGAAGCGTTGGGAATGAAGCATTTGTTACCACCGTGACGACATCACAGTGGCAGTGGCTGGAACGCTTTCCTTGGCGGACTGGTCCAGCCCTTGTATTCTATAGCCCTGATAGCATAACAATGATGGTAGACATAATTTTTATAGCGGTATGTGTTTGCAATAGGATTAAGAAGTTCTGTTTGTGTTTGATAACTACCCAACCTAATAAAAGCTGTTGGTTTTGAAGAATAATTATGTTATTATAAATTTGCCAATTTGGTTTCTATGGTAATAAATCTAAAATGCTTTCAAGAAATTTGTGTAGAGTTTATTATGATCCAAATCAGCTGTTTCATTTGTTATATGAAACAACAGTCGTTTGATTTATAACACAGAAAGAATTTTCCACTTACTTTCGTTTTGATTTTGTTTGTTTTTATTTTTCTAACCTAACCTAAAAAACTGTTGGTTGTAAAAAATAATTAACTGGATTTTTTAATTTGTTTTGTTTAGTTTTTGTAATGAATGTAAATGCATTCTACAAACATGTGTTGTTTATGAAATTATATTAAAACTCAGACACTACAACCGTTGTAAATATTGAAACGCACTCTAAATAATTTGTTTCCATTCTTCTCCCATTCACAACACGTATAATCTGTCTGCTGCGACAGTCACATTGTTTGGGCTTGAATACGGTATTTGTATAGTTCAGTGTTTTCAATGTTAACACAAAGACATAGTATGCACCAGGCATTGTTTTGCATTTAAGGAAGTTTCCTTGCACATCATATGAAGGGCTGAGAAGGTAAGAGGTACAAGTGGCATTTTTTGAATAATGGAGTTAAGTGCAGAAACTTGCTCTTCAACACTTTAAAATGTTTGTGGACAAAGAATACAAATGTAAGTCTATCATGTGCTGAGATCTAGTGGCGAAAAAAAAAAAAATACTTCGTAGATGTAATTTAGGTTGTAAGCCAAGGCATGCATGTGATGCAAGTCGCTTTACTTTACATGGGTAATTTACTTGTAACCTATGTTTTATTACATAACTTCTAATTTCTGTGAACAACTTCACTGCTACGCGAATTTCGTATTTCCTATGTTAGGAGCCAGCTGACCTTTTATTTTTTATATTTATAGCCTAAATGAAATTACTTAATTTTTTGTTCTTAAACCTTTCTACGTAATAATCACTAATAATTTAAAGCGGCCGCACATGTACGTCCATAGCACATAGGATTAAAATCAATACACGCAATGCACTGTGTATTGAAAATACTTCCAATACGAGGTTTGGCGTGCGAAGCACGCAATGCAATGTGTATTGAAAATACTACCAATACGGGGGGTGGCGTGCAATGCACTGTGCGTCGGCCGCTTCTCTTAGTGTTCAGTGTCAAGCTCACATGTGCGTCCTTAGCAGTGAACGTGTTTACAGCCCGGGGGTACAAGTGACGACTTTTATCAAATATTGGTCAATTGCAAAGAAAAAGAGTATGAAAATCAAATTAATCTTTGTTATTATGTTAGTCTAGAACCCAGCAATTAAACATATACTAGTTTTAGTGGTCATGGGTTTACATGGATTTGATTATAACAGTTTAACTTTAAACTGAGTTTTCTAAAAGCTAACTTCACTACACTTATACCCCTTGGATTCTCAGTCCTTCATTACTTAGAAAGGGATGATTTTTTGAAAACTTAATACCTGTATTATTTAAAAAAAAAACTCAAAGAAATATACAAAATCCGATCTCGGGTCAGAGGAACATTAGAAAATATATTTTCAAAATCCCCCAACACCACTCCTATCACCCCTTGTCAACCAATATTCACATATGGCTTGTGATACATACAATTTAAGCAATTTCAATCATGCATTTCGTTTGGGAGAAATTAAAATTGGGCTCACTCTTCGTTCGCTTCGCTCAGAATGTTATTTTGAAAGTTACTTGTATCACATCTTCTTATTTTAAAGAATTATAACTAACTTCATTGCACTTATACCCCTTGGCTTCTTAACCCTTCATATCTTAGACAGGGATGATTTTTTTTAAACTTACCATCTGTATTTTGTAAAAAAAACTCAAAGAAGTATGCAAAATCTGATTTCTGGACAATTATTCACCGTTAAAGGTGACCTTAGAAAACCTTTTACAAAGTTACAAACTCCTCCCCTTTCATCGAAAAAATCGAAAAATGTGTAATGTATCACATACTGTTATGCTTTCGGTCCAGTTTTTTTATTTCTTACTGATTGCTGTAATGTATTTCTTTGTGTCACTATATTTTTTCTATTAACTGTCTGTTTAATTGATTACTCAAATCTGTATGTTTTTCAAAACTGTTGGATAAATTAAATTGAATTAATAAACCTTTCAACTAATTAAGTCAAAGCAAAAATTAAATAAGTATGTCAACAATTATTTACGTACCTATGACCTACGAACAAACAACTTGCACTCCTGACCGGAGCTTCAAAATCAATTTGCAATAACTTTTAATACTTCTGTTTAGGCTAAGTGGTAAATTGTAAAAATAGAGTTTCAGTTATTCAGTGGTAGTATATTGCCAGAAGGGATGGTGATAAATCACTACCCTGATTCTAAAGAGTGTGGGTGAAACAGACTTTCAACTTTAATGAGATTTTCCTTTCTTTCACTTCATTAGGTTGGCGTTATTGGGCCCGATTGGATTCATTTGTCTATTATAACACTGTACTAATAAAGTAATTATTTATTATTTAGAAGATATTTATTATGTAAACTACGAAAAAAAAAACGGTACCAGAAACTGGTACATACTTTCTCACAAACATATTATTTAAATTATTAACACGTTCACTGCTAAGGACGCACTAAATTTATTTATTATTTGAGCTTGACACTAAACACTATATATAAGAAACGGCCGACGCACAGTGCATTGCACGCTAGCTCTCGTATTGGGAGTATTTTCAATACACAGTGAATTGCATGCCAACTGTCGTTATGAGAGTATTTCCAATACAAATGCGTTTTGGGGGAATTTTCAACATACGGTGCATTACGTGCTTCGAACGCTAGAACCCGTATTGGAAGTATTTTCAATACACAGTGCATTGCGTGCTTATCTCGCCAATTTTGAGCCTATGTGCTATGGACGCACTTGTGTATCCGCTTTACAAAATGAGTGATTATTCCTCATTTAGGCTATAAATGTAAAAAAATAAAAGGTCAGCTCCTAGCATAGGAAATACGAAATTTGCGTAGCAGTGAACGTGTGTTAAACAGATTCACTGTGACTTCATAATTGTATTAAAGTAGGAGAGGGGATACATTCAAGTAGGAGAGTAACTAATAAATAGTATTATTATTAGCTAAACGCGACTTTAGCATATGGTAGGGTACATGAAGAGTTATAAAGAAGCAAAATTTTATCAAAATTGTTAGGTCCGTTTTTTATTAAAAAAATAACAGATTTTTGGGTTTTGCTTTTGGCCAAACAGTGGTTTGTTTTTCAAACTTTTTCAAACCCTTTTTTCGTGCATCCATCAGGCCTAATTGACATGTTTGGTGCAAATTTTTTTCGAAATTGATCGAATTGTTTTCTCTCTAGCTTTGTATACATACAGACAGACATTTTGTAAAACCCTTTTTTTTTACTCAGGGGGTCCCAAAACGGACATTTTCAAAAAAATCTCAACATCTATTTTTTTGCGATGGCTATACTTTCTCTATACTATAGTATAGTGAGAAAGTAAAATGGTTTGTTATTCTTATTGAAAGTTGTTTTAAATCTTATTTAAATATCTTTACACTATAATGCTGTTTCGAATATAGAACTACAACGAACACTGGGCAATTCACCAGGTTTTAACACTTGAAACACCACACGAAACAACAATGAACACATTTTAATATTTTTGAAAGAAGTCTGTTAATCAATGAGCCAATACGATATTTAACAATACGAACCATATTTATTAGGTCGAAAACAATGAATCGCAATAGTAAAACGATTTAAAACAAAGAATTGAAACTGAATTTAAAAGCAATTAATTGTATTTACATATAGTACATCTACACATTACAATCAACAAATAATACCTCGTAATTTGTAAACTCATAGTTTTATTAAATGTGTATCAATAACAACTCATGTAACGTTGAGACCTGCTTTTAAGGATGTCTAAACCAACACAGCAAGCGATAAAGAGACCATAATTTTCTCTCTATTATATAAAAAAGTTTTTCTACTTCTTCTTCTCATAATTATAAAGTAATAAGAACAGCTACTATCTAGCGAACCACTGCCAAGGGAACGGGTTCGGAAAAATTAGCGGGGAAATAAGTACCTGTTGAGTCAGTAAGAAGAAAAATAAATCTCTCTATTATATACAAATATTTTTTTACGTCTTCTTCTCATAATTAATTATAAAGTAATAAGAATAGATTAAATACGTGTATTGAGTAGCGATGACCATTGCATAACTTCCAGGCTCCGTGTATTGCATAGCGGAGACGTATTGAATAACTTCCAGGCGCACAAATTCATGAAGTCAATTCAAGTCGACAAAATAAAGTTAAACGGGGCCCCCCGGAAATCGGATGTGGAATGGGGGTTGGCGAGCGGAGAGAGTAAGCGGCAAAGCCCCCGAGTCTATTGAAAAAGAAATTGTTTTCACTAAACAAATGTAATATGTATTGGTTTCCAGACGGTAAATTTTGCGAGCTGCTGTGTGTTAGCATATTTTTGTTGCTCTTTATCAATACTATTGTTGACTCACTATACTAAAATTTTTAAGTTTCGCTAAACATTGTGTATGAATAAAAGTGTTACCCCTGTGCTTTCACTTTTAATTGAAAACTTTATAAGTGTTAATACAAATCTCTTTCTTTTCCCATAACAATACATTTTTCGTTACATGAGGTACACTATAGAACATGCCGAAAAATTATTGCATGCTTCTTCACATGAAAACTATTTATGACTTATTTCATACACCAGAGACCTTTTAAAAAACTGTTGCATATATTAAACGCCAAATTGAGTATTTGAACAAGGAGTAGGTGAGGTTTTTGGTGCGCCTAGTAGAGGGCTGTCCACTCGTACAAAAATGTTGGGCCATCTGTACACGAGTTGAAAGCTACAAGATTGACTTTTTGTTTTGAAATACGGGTGTTGTCCAGTAGGGGAAAAAACAATGGAATTCAGTTAATGGAAACCTGTAGTTAATTTTCGGTTTGCTTTATGTGAGAAATAGTATGTTTTTTTCTTCAAAATAACCTATTAATTATTTTCGTTTATTTTTAGTTACTGATAGCACTTAATGGCACTAAACATTCCTGTGTCTACTGATTTATTTGTGTAATTAATACACATTTTTTTGGAAATGTAAATAATTTTGGAAATACCAGGTGTCTTAAAAGTCCCCCCCCCAATAATTTTTTTTGTTAATTGAAATAGACAGATTTGCTTTGGGGATTGTTAACATGACCAAAAATTGAGTCTTTGGTGTATTGTAAATGACAACCCCTCCCCCAAAAATAGGGTATTTTGGGGGTAAGTCGAAAATTTTGAATGAGAACCTCTATTGAGTGACACCTCGTTTTAAAGGCCTTGATAAAAGAAGAAGATTGGCGGAAACCGGAGGTCTGCATGTCGAATCTATCCAACATATTGTCCAATCAAAGTTATAATTTTTCCACATTTAAAAAACATCAAAATGTTATTTTTTAGAAGGGTTTCATCCAGTAGGCCGCTCAATCTAAGTTATGAAACATGGTAATTAGGAGTCGACAAACATGCTCAGTTATGATTAACAAAGGCATTTGCAAGCCAAAGTATCAGCCCGTAGTCTAGAACCTAGGAATTTCAAAGGGCTTAGCTTTACTGTTCACTGTTATTGTCTGTTAGTCAGTTTGTGAACAGCATTCGGGTCATAGTTTATTCCGAGTGAAAATGAGTTAAGTGCTAAAGGTTTTAATCACTGTAACATAATTACTAATGACACTTAAATATGAGTTTTTTTGGGAAAATTATAACTTTGATTGGCCATTATGTTGGATAGAGTCGACATGCAGACCTCCGTTTGCACCAATCTTTTTCTTTTATTAAGGCCCTAAAATGAGGTGTCAGTCAATAGGGGTACTCATTTAAATTTTCGACTTACCCCCAAAATTCCCTATTTTTGGGGGAGGATTTGAAATTTACATCAAAATCTCAATGTTTGGTCATGTTAACAATCCCCAAAGCAAATCTATCTATTTATATTTTAAAAAATAAAACAAAAAACAATAGGGGGGGGGACTATTAAGACACCTGGTATATTTTCAGACCTAAATAAATATATATATTTCATACCACCTGACTTTCAAATATTTCTCTTCTCACGAAACATGTCTTCAAAAGCCTTTAAAACTTCCCTAAGGGATTAATGAGAATAAACTAGAGTAAAGGTTTTGTTTCTTTTGTTTCGAATCTTCTTTATCTCTTCGCTCACAACAGAAATGTTGGCCATTCAATGTTGAACAATATTAGACCTGCCCTTTTATTTTACTCTATTTTTTTTGCGCTTAAAAGATTATGTGTTAAGCCAACTAAATGGGATACATTGATTTTGGACCGGTGAACTCTCAATATTTCTTTAATCCATTTATTAAAATGTGCATGCGAAGCCGTAGCTAATATATTTAGAAAATAAATTTAATAAATAATAACATCTGTAGTTAGTTTAATTTGCACAGTTAAGGAGATATTCTAAGACTTTCATATTTTCTCTTACGTTTACATCATCTATATATATAAAAGCGAAGTACCATTCACTCACTCACTCACTGACTCACTCATCACGATTTCTCAAAAACTACCGAACGGATTGAAATGAAATTTGGTATGTAGCTTTCTATAGGGTCATAGGTGCTTACTAAGAAAGGGTTTGAAAAATTGGAAATTTTATGGGGAATTTGGGGGATCAAAGTTATTAAATCACGATTTCTTCAAAACTACCGAACGGATTGGAATGAAATTTGGTATGTAGCTTCCTCTAGAGCCATAAGTGTTCACTAAAAAAGGGTTTTAAAAAATTGGAAATTTTAGGGGGGTTTGGGGGGTAAAAATTACTAAATGACGATTTCTCCAAAATTACAGAACAGATTGGAATGAAATTTGGTATGTCCCTTCCTCTAAGGCCGTAGGCGCTCGCTAAGAAAGGGTTTCAAAAAATTTTAAATTTTAGGGGCTGTTTGGGGTGATCAAAGTTATTAAATCACGATTTCTTCAAAACTACCGAACGGATTGGAATTAAATTTGGTATGTAGCTTCCTCTAGGGCCATAGGTGCTCACTAAAAAAGGGTATTTAAAATTTCAAAATTTTAGGAGGGATTTGGGGGGATAAAATTTACTAAAATCATAATTTCAGATCTTTTATTAAAATGACAATAGTGCTTTTATTATTTAAGATCTATATATATAAAAGCCAAATACCACTCACTGACTGAACACTTAAAAATAATACAATTACGTCAAAAAGACTGAAAATACCAACCACCACGGGCAATGCCGTATGGGTCAGCTAGTTTATTTATAACTTTAAGTTGTCTTCTCTTAATATATCCTCCCACAGAGGCCTTTAAAGAAAATACTTAGTTATTTTCTGTGGTATATTTAAACATTTTATTATATCTTCTTTAAAGTGTTTGTAAACATCACGGGCACACCTGAATGGTCTTGTATTGATATTCCCAATACGGAGATTGACACATAAAGTAGCATTATGCTAAGACCTACAAGGCACAAAGCATCTAGGCACTTAGCTGTGATAATGCATTTTGACAGCATAAACAGTCTAAACCCTGTACAGCAATTAGGGTCTTAGGTTTAGTGTACGAACGGTAAATGCAGTGCTTATGATTTAGTTCTATCAATAATAACTTGCGCATTGCTCTGCTAATAATTTCAATCAGGTACAACAAATATTGTTGTTAACATATTTAGAATTTAAATATTAAGTACCTTTAAACAAATCATAATTTCAGTTTTAATTATAAGTACAGTATTGTCGGGCGCTACTCAAAATATATTTATATAAACTCTATAATTGTTGTATTTATTTCAGTGATCATTTCTTTGTTGCAGATTGGACCAGTAAATGTTTCCCTTTATGAAATACATTGTTTGGACATTGTAGGAAGATTGCCAATTAAATTGTTGAATTGATTGGTCAGATCATGCAAAGGGTAAGTAAATAAAAATGTTACCTACAGGGCCTATGTATGATTTAATTATATTTTTACGTATTTTAGATTTGAAAAATACTATATCTAGAGCAATAAATTTAACTGGAAGACTTAATGAATAAACGGTACCAGGAACTGGTACATACTTTCTCACAAACATATTAATATTAAATTATTAAACAGATTCACTGCGACTTCATATTTGTAGGAGGGGTAGGAGAGGTGATATTAAAGTAATACAGTAACTAATAAATATTATTATTATTAGCTAGAGAGAAAACTATTTGATCGATTTCGAACAAATTTGAAATAAACACCTCAATTAGGCCTGTATAGATGCACAAAAAAGTTAATTTTTTTTTAAAACAACCCCCCTTTTCGGCCAAAAACCCACAAAATCAGTTATTATTATTAGCTAAACGAGAATTTTTAGAAAGATTATTTTCTATTTTGCATATGGCAGGGTACCTTAAGGGCTACAAATAGGATAAATTTGATCAAAATCGTTAGAGCCGTTTTTTTTATAAAAAAAATAATAACTGATTTTTGTGTGTTTTTTTTAGTCAAAAAGGGTTTTTTTTTTTCAAAAATTTTCAAAACTTTTTTTGCATCTATACAGGCCTAATTGATATGCCTGATGCAAATTTGTTCGAAATCGATCGAATAGTTTTCTCTCTAGCTTTGCATACATACAGACATACAGGCAGACATACAGACATACAGACATACAGTACATACATACAGTCATACACACAGACATTTTGTAAAAAAATTTTTTTTTTATTTAGGGGGTACCAAAACGGTTATTTCCACAAAAATCTCAACATCGATTTTTTTTGCGATCACTATACTTTCTCTATACTATTGTATAGTGATAAAGTAAAACTTAATAAAAATTGCCGATGAAATGATTATTGTTCTGTATATTGAAGAGTTAGTCTTATATATATAATATATAAAACAAACAAACAAAAAACAGTAATTATATAAACTTTTGTTCACATAACATGTTTGTTGAATAACATGGGTGCATAAAATAGATATTATTTTAAATTCACATGTTAGTTAATTAAACATATGAATAAATAGGCCTACTTACTAACAATATTATACTGCGTGTAAAAAAATCCGCCCCCTTGTAAATTTGTATCATTTATAAAAAGTATTAATTTTCTTACTTGCCTCAAAGTTGGGCATCAAATTATAAATATTAATTTGAATGACTTGATAACTAGCTTTCTATGAATTGAAAAGATGGAAACGCTGTAATTTTTAAATATGAATTTGAATTATGCATAGGCTATACTACAAGTACAGTAAATAATTTACTCATACACACCATGGATACAGTTTGTTAATAGGAATTGATTTATTTTAGAATTTACTAATTAGAATAATATACATTACATTCAAATATGATAATCAGGTTTCTAAAAGCCTGATGAATTTACAATATTTTTGTTAATATTAGCCTCGGTTAGAGTTCATTTGGTAGGCACTTGTAATTGTCTGTATTTTAAATTAAGTCTTTTAATTGTTTCTATGAATATGAAATTATCTCGGGGTAGGCACTCGGCTAGGTTTAATATATTCCTTTAAATCAACGCATTTTAAGAAAATTTTACTATTAAAATAATGTTCAGAACGTAAATCAAAATTGGCGATTACTCTCAAAATAGTTGTTAGGAAATTTTAGGATTGGATTTTGAAAAGGATTAGAAGTTCTTTTATTTGATGATTTAATGTTCAGTTGTTTGTATTGATATAGTTTACCATTCTCTGCTAGTTCATTGGCACTGACTCTAATATTTTAACTTAAAAATTGAAAAATTGTTTAACACATTGCAATTTGCATCTTTACACTTTAATGGCCGGAAGGCTTCTGTTTTTAAAACCGACGCTTTTGGCTTTCCTTCGATTTGTTCTTTTATGCTCCAGACTTCTGGGCAGAGAACTGTTCCAATCCGTTGTCACGGCAACATTCTGACGTCAATCTTAGTTGAATTGCGGTTTCCGAGAAATAGTTCCTTTTATATCGTAGTTTTGGCTAATTATTTCTTTGAATTTGTACTTATTTCCGGGTTACTAGTCCGTTCTGATACTGTTATAATTATTACTGAATACTTTTATTGTGGATAACATGATTTTAAATCGCGAAAAATATTTACTGACAAAGGTATGCGAGTTGTATTAGATTAGGCTATCAGCTAGCTCTTATTTCCTACGCTTATGCATATCTTAATTATAACACACATTACATTGATTTCTATAATTACTTTTAATACTAAATTCTATCCCTGTATAATTTTACAAAGTTTATAATCCAATTTGTGTTAGTTAATGTCTATTCCAAACTTATATTACGATTAATTTCTATCAGTTCCCATCTTGAGTTGTCTTAACCTACTTCGATGGTGTTTTTGTATTTCCACTGTTTACAAACGGATTTCGGACTGGTTTTAATTATGCCGTGTTATCAATAACATGTGAGAATTTATTACTTTGTTTGTGATGATTAATAAATGTGAATCTATGGTTGATTTATGGAATACTAGCTAATAAAGGTAATGTTTTGGTGGAAGGTTACATTTTGGTGAGGTTATACGTATTTCTAACAGCCTAGTTCTAGCTTATTTAACTGATTATGAATATACAATGCTGTAATTGATTTTGACATTTGAATACAGGATTACTAATTACATATTTACATTTCTATTATATGGTTGGTTAGGCTATTTGAATTTAGGAGTTCTTTGGAAGGTTGGGTTACATTTACTAATAGGCTACAGATCTACTCTCTCTCTCTCTCTCTCTGTATTGGTTATTCATTTTGGGATTTGTACTGTTATAGATTAGTCCCTCAAATTAATTTTTGCGATTACTTGAGTCAAAAATTTGTTTGATAATAGTATCAAATCACAAAATAACATATAAATAAATAACTAATTAACTATTAATATGAACATTTAACATTGAACTTGTCTTAACCTAATTTATTGAATTAACTATTAGTCATTGTATTGACTCTTATTGTATGACTTGACAAACATATGGTCTATAACTTACATAATACTACCTGAGTTTAACATAAACATTGTGGTACAGATGCTTCTTAACCTAATTTTGGATGTAGGTCACTGTCTTTACCATTGTTCAAAACATATTTGTAGTGCGTGGTTAACAAAGTTTATTTCACGGTAACACTCTTTGACTGTTTGTGGATTGTTTATAAGGGGTTGGGGATTCTTTGACGTTATAGTTCAAATATAGTTTTGGGGTTAATCACTGGGGTACATAATATCTGTTTGGGGAATAAATTACCATTAAGTTTGTCATTCGACATGGTTTTTTGGGGTATTTAGGGAACACTTCACTTGTGAATCACTGGTAACTATCTACGTAGCACTTAGTTTTGCATACACTTATAAATCACATTGTTTGTGTATATGGGGGTTATGTATTTTCCAATACTTGTGATACCAATTATGTCATTTCTGTTGGTACATCTAGGTAGGTTTTACATATTTATTCTGTTGGTTTTCGTAGGTTAGATTGGTCTTTCAGGTCTTGTTTGATCATTTAAATTGTTCTGTGTGGTCTGTACAAGTTCGTCAGTTATATATCTTTTTAGTATGGAGATGTGATAAGGTCGACAAATGGGCTGTTTGATTCTTCAATTATGTTGTCATCTAACATACTCTGGATCTCTTTTGCGACTGCCTCTAGTAAATTTATCGGAATTGGGTAGGTTTGAGGTCTATAATTTTCTGGTTTTTCTACTCTAATTTGTGTTGATATAATCGACATCTACCGGGTTTTTCAGAAAATATCATATGGTACTTTTGAATTAATTCAATTATTTGTTCCTTTTCATTTGGTTTTAACTTATCATTGTCTTTAATTACATTTCGGATTTCATTGTTAGCTTCTTCAGTCTGTTGCGCTTCGTCGTTGATCCATTCTTCTTCATTATTGTCATAAAATAAAATTCTGCACTTCATCGATTCGCTGTATTCTTCTCCAAACTTTATTTGTAACAATTCATTGTGTTTATCATACATTATCAATGTGTTCTCATTAAAGTTTATTGTCATTCTCATTAATCTTATCATGTCCATCCCAAGTATGCATTCTTTTATTAGATATGGCACTATTATGCACTGTATATCAAAATTCAAATGTCCTATTTCGGCTTTTAATAATATTATGTAAGATATTCTTTTAGATTTACCGTTGAGCGCAGTTGTTATATATGTGTTGTTGACTGGTAGCTTTTCGTAATGATTTAAGTTATCTTTATTTCTTTGAAACCATGTATCGGATACACAAGTTATTGAACTGCCTGTGTCGATTAGTGTAGTAGTTGGTATTCCGTTTAATTTAAGTTCTATTTCAGGGCACTTATAGTTTACTATTTCCTCTTGAGATTCAGTTGGGTCTTCTTGTAATAGAAATTCTCTATCACAGTAGATGTTTAGAATGGTGTGTTGGAGATTTTGTTCTGAGTTATCTGGCATTTGTCCGAAGATTATTGTGTTTACTTGCACTGGGGTAGTTTGTGAGGTTAGGTTTAGTTGATAGTTTTTACCTTCACTTGTACAGCCATAATATGATCCTTTTGAATTTCCTACACCAGTGCTTTGGAGTTTAACTCTGCCTGAGTTGAGTTAGGCTCCTCTGCTGGTATCGGTTTCGTAGTTGTAGCTAACATCTGACAAAGTCTCTGTTGTTCGGGTGTGGGATATTGTGTTGGTCGACGGTCAGTGTTTTAAAAAATTATTCAGTCTCTGATTTTGGTATGTAGGTTTTTTGAAATCTGTTCTAATTGGTCCTGGTTGTCTGTCATATCCGTTTCTGTATTGATAGTTCTCTCGAAATCTGTTGTTTTGTTGATACGGTGGAGAATATGTGTTCTGGAAATTGGGTCGTTGGTAGGTTGAATATTTGTAAGGATGGTCCCTTCCATTTCTATCCTGCTGGGATGTTCTATTTGGTGGAGTCCTGTTTTGTTGTTGGTAGTTCTGTTGGGGTGGTGATCTCTGATTGTTTTGTTGTATGTGGTGACGGGGTTGGAGGTTGTTACGCCTTAGGATCTCTGTGTTCGCCTCTTCTGTATCCTCCCTCTGCAGTAAGTCGGCGAATTCCTTTATACTTGTGATATTTTGAACCCTTTGAGCATCCTGGATTCTTCTGTCGAAATGTTCCACAAGGGTCGCGATTATGTCTTCCTCAGGTGGCTGCGGTATCATGGATTTCATGGTTAGGACGCGATCTATAAAGTATTCGCTTCTATTCAGCTTCCCTCCTGGTCTATATTGTTCATACTCTAATTTTTGTCTCGTGCCTTTCTGGACATCCCTGTTCCAAAATTTGTCTAGGAATTCTTTTCTGAACTGTTCAAAATTAGTTATGTCTCCTTTTATTAGAGTCCACCATCTTGAAGCACTGCCTTCAAGACTGTTTTCTATTACGTCAAATAGGCATTGTTGGTCATCTCCTATTTGTCCTATTTTATGGTACGTCATTCTCTCGTAATACCTACTTAATCTGTATAAATATTCGTTTGGGTTACTCTGTCTCCCGTTGTATTTAGGTAAAGTCGGTTGTATAGTGTTGTAATTATCTATACCGCTTCCTTTACACATGACGTTTATTTGGGGTAGATTGGAGTTATCTGGGCCTGCTCTAGCTTGTGGTAGTTCAGCTATTAAGTTCTGCACCTCCTTCATAACATTTTGTTTATTTGTATTTAATGTTTCTCTAATTGTTAGCTCTTGTGTATTTAATGTCTCTTTCAGTACTTCTTCTGTTATTGTATTAGTAATTTTAGATTCCAGTTGGTCTAATCTAGTGTTATTAACGTTAACTGTCTCTTCTAAACTGTTTAGTTGGGTCATGATTTTATTTTCCACTTGTGCTATTTGTATAGCAATACAATCTTTAAGATTCTCTATCTCTGTCTAGACAATTTTAAAATTGGACGTTATATTAGCTAGTTCGTTTTGGTTAGATTTTAATTGTGTTTCTATATTGGTTTGTAATGTGTCTTGATTTGTTTTTATTTTAGCTTCTATGTTAGTTTGTAATTCGTCTTGATTTCGTTTTAGTTTAGCTTCTAAGTTAGTTTGTAATTCGTCTTGATTTAGTTTTAGTTTAGCTTCTAAGTTAGTTTGTAATTCGTCTTGATTTAATTTTAGTTTAGCTTGTAGGTCGTTTACTAATAATGCCATTTGGTCGATTAAACTTAGAGTTGGGGGCATGGTGGTAACTTCTTGTGTTTCGGTTTCTGTATTGGCAGTAGAATCACTTGTTTCGGTATTTGTAGAAGTTGTAGGTCTAAGTACTTTTGCTTGTCCTTCCCTAGCTCTTTCGATTTGTGGAATGGTTGGTCGGTGGTTGTATTTGGGTGTATCTTCTTGATTGGGGTTCATTTTGTATTCAGTTTGTGTTGGTGTTTGATAATTTACTTATATACTAACACATATATCAATTCAATAAAAACTTAAATCTAGATCACTTATAGTTAGACTTATATTTAAATTTTTCTAATTTCTTATATTGTTTAAGTTTGATATATTCTAATTTTGTCAGTTAATATGTTTATATGGAATATATTAAGCCTACTACGTTGTGCGCCAAATTGTAAATTTGACAATTTATATTTTTTTGTCTTTTTTTTTATAAGCCCCACGTTGTAGGAGCTAAATTGTAAATTTGTATCATTTATAAAAAGTATTAATTTTCTTACTTGCCTCAAAGTTTTGCATCAAATTATAAATATTAATTTGAATGACTTGATAACTAGCTTTC
>JAGFPH010005421.1:12383-26956 GCA_018207615.1 Philaenus spumarius | reverse complement strand
CTGAGTAACATAGGCTATAATTATTTCTTTTGATAAAAACATATTTTATTTCAATATTTGTAAATTTAGTTCATACAAATTCTTATTTTAGGCCTGTACTGATAAATTACCAAAGCAAAAAATTTTATAAAATAACAGATTAAACAGCTGTTTGCTCTAATATTTCCATTAGCACGTTCACTGCTACGCAAATTTCGTATTTCCTATGCTAGGAGCTAACCTTTTATATTCCATATTTATTGCCTAAATGAGTAGAAATTACTTTATTTTTTATTTTTGAACCTTTCTACATAATAATAACTAATATTTTAAAGCGGACGTACATGTGTGTCCACAGCGCACATTGGTCTAAAAATGGCGTTATATTGAAAATGCTCCCAACACGAGGATGGCGTGCGAAGCATGCAATGCATTGTATATTGAAAATACTCCCAACACGGGTATTGGGGTCCGAAGCACGCAATGCATTTTATAATGAAAATACTTCCAATGCAAGGGTTGGCGTGCAAAGCACGCAATTCAGTGTGTATTGAACATAATTCAAATAAGAGGGTTCTAGTGCGAAACATGCAATGCACTGTGTATTGAAAACACTCCCAATACGGGGGTTGGCGTGCGAAGCACGCAATGCACTTTGCGTCTCCCGCTTCTAATAGTGTTCAGTGTCAAGCTCACATGAATGTGCGTCGTTAGCAGTGAACGTGTTAAGATTGTATTTAAAAATCATTCAAAACAAATGCAACACGAATGGGACTATCCATACATAAATTGAACTTATTGCCTATGTCGTATTCTGTAGGTTTCCCCCACCATATTAGTGAAATCCCCTATAGATAAAAATATTTTATAACTAGATGAATTTTCAACTAATAAGGTTTATGGATTTTAACTAACTTAACTTTTCTTGGTTGTATTTTTTTTCAAATACTTTGCAATATATTTGTTCGTTTTCTGTGTTTTTTAGATTACATTTATTCATATTATTTAATTAAAGTTTCCAATTTACATTCAACACTTCAACGTCAAAACAGTGACATTTTGCTTTAACTACAAAGACAAGCATTGTTACAAAGTTTTTTTATATTTTATAACCATGGAAACGACATTAAGTATATAGGCCTACTACAACTTTCACGTTACAAGATTACAAATAAAATATTTAAATTTAAATCCACTACACATTTGTAATATGATTATACTTTCAGATGTGTTGCTAACTATAAAACTTTTATAAAATCCAAATGGATCCAATTTTGATGATATATTCAACTTTATGAGGAGCAATCTGAGAATGGAATTACAGCTAGTCAACTTCGACATTACTCAATCTAGGAATAAAGCAAAAGTGCTTAACTTTAAGAAATTGTAATTATTTAATCAACCAAAGAATAGTTAATTTTTATAAAGAGGAGAACAAAAAAAAAATCCAGCGTACCAACTGCAATGGAGAATAAAGAAATTCAATACGAAATGAATGATAATGGAACGCAAGATTAATGTCGAAGAGGCTGTATGTTCTGTTGCAGTAGGTTTATCTCCGCAATCCCTTAATGTCGAATAAGTCAGTGTTTATGCTTATAGTGGCAACTATAATAGTTGCTAGTGTAAAAATTTGTTGCACATTAATCTTGAATTCCATTATCATTAATTTCGTATTGAGTTTCTTTATTCTCCATTGCAAGTGGTACGCTGGCCTTTTTAGCGAATTTCCATAGGAAATGTGAGCTGTTCCAGTGGCCCTTATGGTAAGACCCAAGGCCGGGAGTAGAATTGAGCATCGATCATAGTCCTCAGAACACGTTTTGGGGGAGACATTAAAAATCATATATAATACATTGTGTATTGAAGATACTCAAAATACGGGGGTGGCGTGCGAAACACTTATGCTTTGTTTGTTGACGATACTCCCAATACGGGGGTTGGCGTGCGAAGCACGCAATGCCTTGTGTATTGAAGATACTCCCAATATGCGGAAAAACGTGCGAACCATTTGGCAGCTATTCAGCACCGTCGTGAATAGACTTATTCCCAAATTGTTGGTTAAAACCCTAAAACATAGGCCTATAAACCTAATTTTGTAAATTTGCACAACTCACGTCAGCGGTTTAGCTGCTTGGTCGAATTATTTTTTGTTCTTTTTCACCAACATCGTTTATTTTTTGGTTGGTTTGATAATTATTAATTGCAATTAGTTAAGATTAAGCATTTTCTCTTAATCCTTAAATTAAGTAGGGTACGGATTTGATTACATGAAATTCCACTCTCAGATTTATTTATCCTGATAAAGTTCAACCTATCATCAAATGTTGAACCATTAGGATTTTCTAATAGATTTATCGCAAAGAGTATATCAGCTAGTGAAATCATAAAAAAATGTAAGTGTATTTGAGTTTAAAAATTTTATTTGTAGTTTTGGTGTAATGTCGTGATAGTTGTAGAAAGTAATGTAAAATTGTATACAACATTTATCTATAGGATCATACAATGATCGCCTATATATATAGGGGAATTTACTAGTATGTTTTAAATAAGGGATACCAATTTAAAATAAAAAATAACAAACTAGGCGAATAAATAGTTCAAGGGTTTGTATTTGTCCTCTTAAGATATTTGCAAAATTAAAATGTATAAATAAGCACATTTGTGTAAACGATATTCACTGTTTTTACAATAATCAGATGTTTTCTCTACTATATTCCTTACGCTGATTAATACATTGAAACAATAGATTATTTGAATTTTAAATTAAAATTCGATCTGTGTTTGAAGAATAAGTTAAGGCAGTTTTTTTTTCAAAGCAAATTAATTCATCTTATTTTAATAATTTGATTTAAACATTTATTTAATACCATTTACTAGATTATGAATAATCTTACAACTTTATTAAAAAGGAAATACAAAATATTCATTTGTACCAACTAAGGGAGTTGGTGTGCGAAGCACGAAGTGGTATTCATGGTACTATATTTATGGAAGTGGTATTCATGGTACTATATTTATGGAAGTGGTAGGTATTCATGGTATTTATAAAATTTTGTTATCAGTGATAACTAAAATCAATAATTGTAGTAGATAATATTGATTACAATAATTCATTTACCAAGTTAGGCTTGATACAATCGATTGTATCGTGAGTAGCCTCAATTTTTCCCATACTAAAAAGAAAAGCAACATTAATTAAACAAATTTAACTTTTGTTTAAATATAACTACACTAGCTGCCCGATCCGGCTTTACACGGATGGACAAATCAAAGTTAAATGTTTATTAACAAACAAAATATATCAATAAATATATTACACTATGCATTTCTTATGGGGATTTTTAGTAACTTTGACCAACCCAAACACCCTTAAAATTTCGATTTTTTTTAAAAACCTTTCTGAGAGAGCACCTAGGGCACTAGATGAAGCTACCTACCAAATTTCATTCCAATACGTTCGGTGCTTTTTTTTTAGTAACTTTGACCCCATCCCCAAACTTCCCTAAAATTTAGAATTTTTTGAAAACCTTTCTTAGCGAGCACCTACGGCCCTAAAGGAAGCTACATACAAATTTCATTTAAATCCGTTAGGGGTTTTTTTAAATTTCGTGATGAGTCCGTGGATTTACTATTATAATATCATTATTTGTATATATATTGGTAAATATTTTATTAACGAAAATGTTGTCCAAATAATTTGCTTAGTAACGTAAACTGAATGTTTTAAAATGATTTATATAGTTTGCAAAGAAATGAATGATGTATAAACGTGGGGCATTGGGTAAGAAGTAAATCGGAACTGTGAAGTTGGCAACATATCTAGAATTGCGTTATTGTTGCACATTGTATTTCCGAATTATTTTATAATAATTTTATTTGTTGAATACTAATATTAAAAACTTCAGTTTCTACTGCAGCTGACATTTTGTACAAAAAAAACGAAAAATGAAACCCTTTTCACGTTCGTTTGATTGCCTGTCGGGCACAGTCCAGATCCTTCGAAAAGAAATCTTATGTGTTATTACCCAGGCTCTATGTTAATATTTGTAGTAATGTTTTGGTATTGAAACTATTTTGATAAAATAAACATAATGAAACCACTAAATTAACCAGTTAATGTTCGATCCAGTGGTTTTTAAAGGGCTTAATCTTATGTGATTTAAATCACAGGAGACGTTTTCAGGCCGTTGCTTATATAAAATCTTTTCACTGTTTTGATGAAAGGAAGACGCCTGTAAACTATCGTGTATTCCTCTTGAAGTACCAATTATATTACTACTATTCATCCCGTAAAATATAATTACGTATTTCTTATAACTATTATTAACTTTTTATATTTTTCAAGGAAAACTACGTGGTTATCATTACTTGTAAACTTTAAATTTTACATAAATAGTAATAATAACAAAATGGAAACCATTTTAATAATGCACAATTTTAGCAAATACTAAACAAGTTTGGAAGGATAATTATTTTAAATCTAAAACCATTTGAACCTATAGTTTAATTACCCTACTCACGTGTGTTCATTTATTGTAAAACTATCCATTTTAAAACTACATTTTATTCGATTGCACCTCATTGCGTTGAAATTAACTCCAGTTTTAGAAAACTTAAATACACACTAAGTTCAGATAATATATAACAGTTTGAATTGTATTGGTACGATCACCGACTATGTCGATTACAAAGCCTAATAGGAATGGTAAAGTGCAAATTAAAGTCTGAAGGAGGATTGGTGCGAGGTCTAATCTACCGTAAAATTGAAATCTTTAAATAATTCAGTATTTTTTCATTAATTTTGCTTGAGGACAACGTCACAATACATATTAATAATTCCACATCAATACATTATAAATAGTTTGACCACGCAGCTGAAGCGCTGACGTGAGTTGACCAAATTTCCAAAATTAAGTTTATGTTTTAGGTTCTCAACCAGCAATTTGGGAAATAGGTCTACTCACGACGGTGCTGAATAGCTGCCTACTTGTACGAAATATATTGGTAGAATTTGTTTGTGCCTAAGCCTCCAGCTTCGATTCACGCGCTCCTTCGTTACACTCGGCCGTCGGCTTCGGATGAGAAGATGCCCACAAGGTAAAATCCACCGCGTGGTTTTGAACCGGGTAATTTTATGGGTATTTTACGTTTTGGTCGATTTTGGAGGAACCAAGCGAGCTATAAGGTAGCGTAAAAAACATAATTTGTTTGCACCTAAGCCTCCAGCTTCGACTCACGCACTCCTTCGTTATGGAGTTCGGCCTTGCGGCCTCGAGTTATGGACTGCTTCGCTTTGCTCGCAGAATACAAAATCAACTGTTGGGTCTCGGATCATAAGATAATTTGAACCGGGTACTTTATATGGTATTTTATTAAAGGTTTTGGGGGAACCAAGCGAGCTATGAGGCCGTGTAAAAAATAAAATGTGCAGAATAACATCCTACGTTTATATTTTCAGAAAACTCTCTAAACAAAATTCATTCTCGTAGAAAATATCTTTAAAAATAGTTACTTCCTGTCAAAAAACTTGCTTCTGGTTCTTTGATTTTTTAGGCTAACGAACTCGTCCGAGCGTCGTAGACAACCAACATGTGAACCAAATTTATGTTACATTAGGAGTTCATGCCCACCTAAAAACAAACATGACACATGAATTAGAATACAAATAACTGTTTCGCAGCATCCCATCAGCTGCTTTTGTAAAAATACTCTATTGTAGTAAACAGCTGATTACCATACCAACATTGCACATCTTAAATCAGCTAAGCTATGCATTTTAAAAGCTTTTTATTTGAAATTATTTGCAAATTTCAGCAACCTTAGATGATGACATCTGTTCGTGCAAATTATTCACGTAATTTTGCTTACCAGTTCGAATGATGTGGTTTTCTATAATTAATTAAAGCTTTACAGAACATAATATAGTACGAAGCAAGCACAACCATATACTGCTAATATGTTTCGTAATGCAGAAGTGTAATTACCATATAACTGAATAATATGTAAATTTTAAAGGGTTGAATGGGTAATAATAGTCTAACATTTAATTATGATATAGATCCGCTTTTAAATTGATATATTGAAGAGACAATTAAACCTAATACTATTCGCATTAACTACAATTGCTATATCACGATATAATCTCGTTTTATATTATTACTTTGTTTATCATTTAAACTAATTTTGTTGGGTCAATAATTTATGGCAATAAGTTTACATTATAATCAGTTTATAAATGTACAGAAATGATAGTTAATGGAACGTCACGAGGTATGGTGACTGCATTTCCTTATATGTCAGTAAATTATTGAAGAGATTATAATGGTACAAAATACCATCACATAACTTCATCAGATTCAAACTCAAATTGTAAAATTTTAATGTACAAATTAAAGCATTTAGGCCTAGCCTCAAATGAAAGGTAAACAAACACAACAAACCTATTGAGATGCCAATATTAACATAACCTAATTTAGGCACATCTAAATCAAAAACGTATTAAACAAAGAACTACACCACACCAATAAATTCACACTGGATATTATTTATATGTATATTTAGTATTTATTCAAAAGATAAACAAACACAACACCATTATAGCAATCCATGTAACAGAGAAACTGATGTTCAAATATGTAAACAGTCACCACCTATGGGCAAATACAAAGCAAGGCCTAGATTAAAATAAGTAACCGATATATTATGTAACGATCTTATACTTCGAACACAAACAAAATTTACACTTTATTACAAAGATAGTAATGCAAAACATCCTAGAATTATTTTTAATGTATTAATGTAAGTAGAACTGTATCAAAATTAGTAAACTAAGCAGGTGTAAATAAGAATCATGGCCGATAGCCTCGAACCCAAAATCAATTTATTATGTCGTGTTAGAAATAAATTCTCTTTTAAGTACATAAACAATGTTTGTACACCAAATACACAAACAAGTTATACAAATAATTAAAGTATCAAATATTATCAAATATATAAAAAACTACAACAGCAAATGTGTAATACGGACTGGCATATAATCTCGAACCCAGAGGGATTATCAGCTATAGGCAAGCTGGAATGCGCGGCAAGGAACAGTTTGGTCTGAGCCGATCGCACCAAGGAGTGGCAAGGCAAGTTGCCGGAAGACAGTTTGAATTTCCATGGGAGCGGAAAAGTGAACCCCGCGATGTTCAATTTGAAGAAGATAGCGTCGTTTTAGTTAGTTGGCGTCAGTTCGTTATAAGTCTAAGTTGACTTTGTGTTTAGTCCAACTAATAGTGATAAAATTATTGGAAATAAGGATAATCCAGTGTGAAATTAGATAAACAGTGTGAACTTTATAATATCAGTTATACATAACACTAAATTTAAAAGAGTTAAAATAAAAATTGACTGTGTAAAAGTAACTTTTGAATTCAAATTGAAAGTGTTAAATTCAGTGCCACCAACCAGAACTTGGTATATTCTGGACAGCTTATAATTCAACGTTTTTAATACACTAATCAACTCTCTGGACATTTTAAAAATTAAATCAAATAATTAATAGAACATTTTTTTGTTACAAATTATATTAAATTCAGTCTCAAATCCGTACAAGTAAAAATAAAGATTGCTCATGCTACACGAGTTGTCTGACCCCGAGATCATAAATTCTAAATCTAATATAAACGAATCATTATTATGTGTATCAATGATTGTATATACAAATTTTAAGACAATTTATAAATATAAGAAAGTGAATCTTGTTGCTCTACCAAAACGTATCTGTCTATTTTATTGTAATTTAGATCCAATAGAATATAATAGAATCAATTTATTAAGAAAACTATTATAAATTGGTACAACTGTAGCGTTTGTAGAAACGTAAATCTAAAAACTAGTAACTTTGAATTCGCACGCCAAGGCCAATTCATGTTGGCAACATTGTACGTAAGACCAGTCTGCCACTCAACAGCTGTTAGCTGCCTGGCTAGGTAGTAAGCCGGTCGTTTTTGCTTATAATTCTTCTGCCGTAGCCTTGACCATGTCAGATGAAAGTGACAACACGATCAACTCTTAGTCTGAACCGAATTTATTTAAATGTAAAACCGACTTGCTAAATTTAACCATCTGTAAGCAAGTTTTATTAATATGCGTTCGTGAGTTGTTTAAAGTTATTATTGTGAAGTGTTTTTTATGGCGTTTCAAGGCAAATCTGTCCGACCTTGTCTAAAGCCTATTTCGTTACAAAACATGTCTACCGGCTAAGTTATCCATCTATCTTCTACCAGGTAAAGTTCAAACCTAAATTACACCCTGAGTTAGCTATAATAATATGTATTGTGTGAATTTAACTGTAACATTTATCTACACTTGCAGAGTAAATTTATGTCATAACTTAACTTCATTTTTTCATAGCCTATATTTTACATAGCCTATCTGTTTTACTTTACGTAGCCACAAGCCTTAAACTGTTTGCATTATAAGATTTAGAAGCCTTTTTAAGCCTTATAAAGGTGTAATAGTGTGTATTCAAATCTCTGTTTTAAATATTTCTTTGTAAGCCTATAAATTAGAATACAGTTTCTATGCACGAGGTTAAATTACAGTTTCATACATGAAATAGTTATGCAACTTTATACATGATTTTAGCCATGTACTAAAACATGTGTTTTTTTCTTATAGTGAACATCACTGGTTTAAGTATCACATGGTCTAATATCCTACAAGTTGTCTTCCATCTTCGACACAAAAAAAGACCAGCTATAATGAAAACATTTCTGAGTGTTGCTAGAATTTTGAACTGTCTGTTACTTTAAAAATGATATCAAATTAATAAAGGCTTACATAGTTGAAGAAGGCTACAATAATATTTTTGTAATAATAATTGGGAGGTGCAGCTATAGCATATTTCGGACCTTAGCCCTAAGGGCTCTATATTAGAAAATTTACATACCTTTTTTTATTGAGAGACGTCTCATAATTTTTTTTATTAATGAATTTTTACCTAGTATTAAGTTTGGCCATAGATATAAAATTATTATCAAATCCATGGTGAATGTATTCAATTTTGTAAATTTGTAAACACTACTAGTTCGTAATTTTGTATTTTTTTTTATTGTAAACAGGGAGGGTTTTTCAAATTTTATTTTGGGGAGGGTTTTTCTTTTTGAACATAATTAATTAATATATATATTGTAAATATTTTCTTTGAAAATCAATATTACTTAAGGGCATGTCAATTTAAGATTTTTATTATTTAAGGGCGTATAATCTTTTGTATTTTAATTTAAAATAATATTTTAATAAACAAATTGTTTATTAAGTGAATTGTATTTGTTTGGCATTTCCTGTGAATATCTAATTCAGGTGTTTCTTGAAAAACTTTCCAAAATAAGGTAAGGCTACAGATTATTATCCTTAGAAGGATTTATCATCTTTGTTTTTCCTTATGTATGTACCACCCCATTTTTTACTCAGTACGCTTTCCATTTTGTTTGTTCCCTTTGAGGATGGTACACAACCAACGAGTTGACTATTGAAAATATATATTACATAATTAATTACTAGTGTAGTAATAGTATTATAAATTGACGCCCAACAAGTGGGACATTTTGAAAAGAGAATAAATGGTTATTATAAGATATTAAATCATGACACAGTGCCAGCTTACGTTACATTAAGTGTGTGAACAATAGGCTATTATTTAGTTACATTTAAATTAATAATAATAAATACTACTATTTTACTACTGAGCTATTTATAACTTTTCGTAATTGGGTGCTTTTAACAGAACTAAATATAAAGAAAGTAAATGCATTTTCCCGAGACCTGGATACAGAAAAATGAATTTATTATTCGACGCCTGTCAAGCATCTATAGTATACAAATTCCAAAACGTTAATATTAGATTAATAAAGACTAACTTGCATATAAAACTTAATAAAAGATGCACGTGTTGGCCATAAGTTGTACACCTATTAACAGTTATTTGTGTTAAATGTTTTCACGATCTCCAATCACGAGATATTCTGATTGTGGGATAGGCGTTCCGAAACGCGTCATATAAATAAACAAAAAGAGGTCTCTGACGGAACAGTATACTGTACTGTTATATTATAAAGAAAGTTTTTAGATGTTTTATTTATAACTATGATCTTTATTTACTGAAATGTTATTATGTAAAATTAATAATGTTTATAAAATATTCAGTTTAAAATACAAATTCACAAACATAATAAGTAAAATTCCATAAGACTGTGCACTTCATGTCTATTTATTATACAGGTTGAGTATAAGTCCATGACTTATAAGACCTGAAACGTCCTAATATTTTTCAAATCTTTACTATTATAGCTACAAACTTGGCACATTGTAACTAGGCACTAAATACTATTTTACCACGTATTCAGTGACTGCTACTAGAGATACTATAAAACACTAGGTACAGATATCGGCTGGAATCCTGGCACTTGGCCTTGTCCTGGTGTGATGGGCCGGGGGTGTGGGGAAAGGGCGTAAGTGGAGAAGAAAACATTTACCCACACCGCTTTCTAATGTGACTCATCCTTCAAACGAACTAGTATATATTCACCTCACTCTTAATGCGATCACTGCTACGCAAATTTCGTATTTCCTATGCTAGAAGCTGACCTTTAATTTTTTTTATCATTATAGAATAAATGAATAGAAATTACTAGATTTTTTATTTGTGAACCTTTCTACATAATTAAGCACTAATATTTTATAGCGGACGCACTTGTGCGTCCGTAGCACACAGACTCAAAATTGGCGTGCGAAGCACGCAATGCTCTGTTTATTGAAAATACTAAAACACGGGTACTTTATATGGTATTTTATTAAAGGTTTTGGGGGAACCAAGCGAGCTATGAGGCCGTGTAAAAAATAAAATGTGCAGAATAACATCCTACGTTTATATTTTCAGAAAACTCTCTAAACAAAATTCATTCTCGTAGAAAATATCTTTAAAAATAGTTACTTCCTGTCAAAAAACTTGCTTCTGGTTCTTTGATTTTTTAGGCTTACGAACTCGTCCGAGCGACGTAGACAACCAACATGTGAACCAAATTTATGGTACATTAGGAGTTCATGCCCACCTCAAAACAAACATGACGTATGAACTTGAATACAAATAACTGTTTCGCAGCATCGCATCAGCTGCTTTTGTAAAAATACTCTATTGTAGTAAACAGCTGATTACCATACCAACATTGCACATCTTAAATCAGCTAAGATATGAATTTTAAAAGCTTTTTATTTGAAATTATTTGCAAATTTCAGCAACCTTAGATGATGACATCTTTTCGTGCAAATTATTCACGTAATTTTGCTTATCAGTTCGAATGATGTGATTTTCTATAATTATTTAACGCTTTGCAGAATATAATACAGAACTAAGCAAGCACAACCAAATACTGCTAATATGTTTCGTAATGCAGAAGTGTAATTACCATATAAATGAATAATATTCCAATTTTAAAGGGTTAAATGGGTAATAATAGTCTAACATTTAATTATGATATAGATCCGCTTTTAAATTGATATATTGAAGAGACAATTAAACCTAATAGTGTTCGTATTAACTACAATTGCTATATCATGATATAATCTCATTTTATATTATTACTTTGTTTATCATTCAAACTAATTTTGTTGGGTCAATAGTTTAAAGCAATAAGTTTACATTATAATCAGTTTATAAATGTACAGAAATGATAGTTAATGGTACGTCACGAGGTATGGTGACTGCATTTCCCTATATGTCAGTAAACTATTGAAGAGATTATAATGGTACAAAATAACATCACATAACTTCATCAGATTCAAACTCAAATTGTGAAATTTAAATGTACAAATTAAAGCATTTAGGCCTAGCCTCAAATGAAAGGTAAACAAACACAACAAACCTGTTCAGATGCCAATATTAACATAACCTAATTTAGGCACATCTAAATCAAAAACGTATTAAACAAAGAACTACACCACACCAATAAATTCACACTGGAGATTATTTATATGTATATTTAGTATTTATTCAAAAGATAAACAAACACAACACCATTATAGCAATCCATGTAACAGAGAAACTGATGTTAAAATATGTAAACAGTCACCACCTATGGGCAAATACAAATCAAGGCCTAGATTAAAATAAGTAACCGATATATTATGTAACTATCTTATACTTCGAACACAAACAAAATTTACACTTTATTACAAAGATAGTAATGCAAAACATCCTAGAATTATTTATAATGTATTAATGTAAGTAGAACTGTATCAAAATTAGTAAACTAAACAGATGTAAATAAGAATCATGGCCGATAGCCTCGAACCTAGAGTCAATTTATTATGTCGGGTTAGAAATAAATTCTCTTTTAAGTACATAAACAATGTTTCCACACCAAATGCACAAACAAGTTATACAAATAATTAAAGTATCTACTATTATCAAATATATAAAAAACTACAACAGCAAAAGTGTAATACGGACTTATAATCTCGAACCCAGAGGGATTATCAGCTATAGGCAAGCTGGAATGCGCGGCCAGGAACAGTTTGGTCTGCGCCGATCGCACCAAGGTGTGGCAAGGCACGTTGCCGGAAGACATTTTGAATTTCCATGGGAGCGGAAAAGTGAATCCCGCGATGTTCAATTTGAAGAACATAGCGTCGTTTAAGTTAGTTGGCGTCGGTTCGTTATAAGCCTAAGTTGACTTTGTGTTTAGTCCAACTAATAGTGATAAAATTATTGGAAATAAGGATAATCCAGCGTGAAATTAGATAAACAGTGTGAACTTTATAATATCAGCTATACATAACACTAAATTTAAAAGAGTTAAATTAAAAATTGACTGTGTAAAAGTAACTTTTGAATTCAAATTGAAAGTGTTAAATTCAGTGCCACCAACCAGAACTTGGTATATTCTGGACAGCTTATAATTCAACGTTTTTAATACACTAATCAATTCTCTGGACATCTTAAAAATTAAGTCAAATAATTATAAGAACATTTTTTTGTTACAAATTATATTAAATTCAGTCTCAAATGCGTACAAGTAAAAATAAAGATTGCTCATGCTACACGAGTTGCCTGACCCCGAGATCATAAATTCTAAATCTAATATAAACGAATCATTATTATGTGTATCAATGATTGTATATACAAATTTTAAGACAGTTGATAAATAAAAGAAAGTGAATCTTGTTGCTCTACCAAAACGTATCTGTCTATTTTATTGTAATTTAGATCCAATAGAATTAATAGAATAAATTTATTAAGAAAATATTATAAATTGGTACAAACAACGTGTTGACTATTGAAAATATATATTACATAATTACTAGTGTAGTAATAGTATTATAAATTGACGCCCGACAAGTGGGACATTTTGAAAAGAGAGTAAATGGTTATTATAAGATATTAAATCATGACACAGTGCAAGCTTACGTTACATTAAGTGTGTAAACAATAGGCTATTATTTAGTTACATTTAAATTAATAATAATAAATAATACTATTTTACTACTGAGCTATCTATTACTTTTCGTAATTGGGCGCTTTTTACAGAACTAAATATAAAGAAAGTAAATGCATTTTTCGAGACCTGGATATAGAAAAATGAATTTATTATTCGACGCCTGTCAAGCATCTATAGTATACAAATTCCAAAACGTTAATATGAGATTAATAAAGACCAACTTGCATATAAAACTTAATAAAAGATGCATGTGTTAGCCATAAGTTGTACACCTATTAACAGTGATTTTTTGTGTTTAATAATTTCACGATCTCCAATCACGAGATATTTTGATAATGGGATAGGCGTTCCGAAACGCGTCATATAAATAAACAAAAAGAGGTCTCTGACGGAACAGTATACTGTACTGTTATATTAAAAAGAAAGTTTATAGATGTTTTATTTATAACTATGATCTTTATTTACTGAAATGTTCTTATGTAAAATTTAAAATGTTTATAAAATATGAAGTTTAAAATACAAACTCACAAACATAATAAGTAAAATTACATAAGACTGTGCAATTTATGTCTATTTATTATACAGGTTGAGTATAAGCCCATGACTTATAAGTCCTGGAACGTCCTAATATTTTTCAAATCTTTACTATTATAGCTACAAACTTGGCACATTGTTACTGGGCACTAAATACTGCTACTAGAGCCACCATACCACACTCGGATACGGATATCGGCTGGAATCCTGGCACTTGGCCTTGTACTGGTGTGATGGGCCCAGGGGTGTGGGGAAAGGGCGTAAGTGGAGAAGAAAACATTTTCCCACACCGCTTTCTAATGTGACTCATCCTTCAAACGAACTAGTATATATTCACCTCACTCTTAACGCGATCACTGCTACGCAAATTTCGTATTTCCTATGCTAGGAGCTGACCTTTTATTTTTTATATCTATAGAATAAATGAGTAGAAATGACTTTATTTTTTTATTTGTGAACCTTTCTACGCAACAAGCACTAATATTTTAAAGCGGACGCACATGTGCGTCCATAGCACACAGACTCAAAATTGGCGTGCGAAGCACGCAATGCTCTGTTTATTGAAAATACTCCCAA